>JAJHUR010079197.1:0-34249 GCA_027495735.1 Lutjanus campechanus
AGACCCCAAGACACTCATGAATTGAACATTCTGATACCATTTTAGTGTACGGATGTTTACAAAGACATGATTAGCGAAGAGCAAAATAAAACAAGCAAAAAAGGGTTCATAAGGGTTCATAAGGTGTTTATGGGGCCCTTGGTAGCTTGGGGTCTAAGGCAACTGCCAACCTTTGCCTGATGGTACATCCCAAACCACAGAAAGAACAATTTTAATTAATTATAAAGGATCAAATATAGAAATGCTGCATATAAAACTCAAGAAAAATTAAAATTGAAATATGCATTATGTTATGTAAAAAAATATTGGACAATGTATATACTGATACTGGTATCTATGTCAGTATTGGGGAATATATTGGCCGACCAAGATATCAACCTGGCTCCAAGTTCAGCCCCAAACTACAGTAGGTCTGAGCCAACAGTCCAAGAATCCAGCTGAAGGGTTCCCTTTGGGTGGAAAGTCTAATGCCACCCTGCTTGGCTCAAAAACAGCCCAGTCTGTCGGCTGAAAGGAATGACGTCACACAGGCTAAAGTTAGGAATGAATAGAGACCTCATACATGTTTTCATGGCGATCTTTGAGCCAAGACTTGTGCCAGCTCGCAGCTTCCTCTCACCCCATTCCACTTGTTTGTTTGTGAATAGCAGATCTGTCAAGTGAAATGCCTTTATGTTGTGTCTCATTGTCAGAAACCCCTCGGCTACACCTCAGGGTGCAAACAAAGTGAGCAGGGATGCAAGTCAGAGGATCCAGAACCTGAACTTCCTCGTCCAGCAAATCAAGACATATTATCTGGTGAGTTTTTTTGGTTCTCAGCCATATAATATGTTATATAACGTATCAAAGCTTCAGGCTGCTAAGCTTTCCATCTCTCCCTACATGGGATTATGATATCTGAACATTTGATTTGGATTTTTCAACTATGCCTCAATTTGCATCATCCATCACGCACACACCGGCTCACACATGCGCAAACCAGAGAGTCGGTAGCACTTGTGTCCCAGCAGATCAACTAGTTCTTCTTAAGATGCATGCCCTAAATATCCGCTACGTACACATCTGTGTAATCAGCACAGGAGCGAGGTTAGAGCACAGCAGAGAGCCGCAGTAAAGCTGCAGTCAGACACACACACACACACACACAGAGAGAGAGAGAGAGAGAGCTTTAGCGTGACACATAAGATTCTGACACATCACTGATGTTGAATCTTGGATTTTCTGTCTGTGTCAGAGTAATTAAGTACAATTTGAGCTAAGCTTTCAGAAGAAAGGTCATTTCACTAATAAGAACGGGACAATCAAGTTCTTCCGATAAGCAGGAATGGTGGGTTTATATATTTCTTTGTTTTTCCACAGATTAACAGTGTATTAAAGTTGTCAAAAGTAACGATGCTTAAGTACTTTTTTGATAGCACATATTTAAAATGATTCAATGTCCCTTAATTATAGTATCAGCCTGTGTATGAGGGGTTGATTTCCATCTTAGAGCAGCATATTTTTCTGCTGTGTGACCTGTAGACTGTAGTTACTGTAGTAGTAAACTGAAAACTAAAAGTTTGGTTACTTCATAGTCATGTTGATCTCAGTCTCCACTCAAGGGCTTAATAGGAAGGAAAACATCAGAATTCATGTATGCCTTGATTTAAAAAAAAAAACATCCTATTTGAGACAGACTGCAGCTTTTTAATGAAGCCTTCACTCATATTAAAATAACTCTTAATCAAGCACACTTCAGTGTAAGTAGATGTAGGGCAGCTCTTGCGTCTTTTACCTGCTCCTAGCTGTCATGTGAACACCACATCCATACTGGTCCAGTTTGGGTTATTTTTATGTTGTAAGGTCAGTTGAAAGACTCAACTTTTCCACTGGTTGAAAAATAAGACTGAACAGTGTCTAAAGCATTGCTAACAGCTCTGTTAGGCTGTACTTTGGTTCAGTGGTGCTTGGAGCTAGGGGCTAATAGGAGCAGGCTAACGTCTTTATAATAACAATGCTATCATGCTGATGTTTACTATGATCATCTTAGTTTAGCTTGGTGGTATTCTAACCTTTGTCAATCAGCACTAATCACAATACTGCTGAGGTTAGGGAATCTCATTAGTTTTGCTGGCATTTGGTCATGAACCATGGACAAATGACAATTTTACCCCGTGATGACGCTAGATGAAAAGTCAGTGGATCATCAAAGTCATTACAAAATATCCCAAGGCAAACATTAATGTCTGAACCAAATGTCATGGGAATCCATCCAATATTTGTGAACATATTTCAGTGAAAACCTCAAATGTCAATTCCACGGCGGCACCAGATGGAAAGTCAGGGATCACCAAAATAAGACTGCTTCATCCATTGTACGGATTGTACACAATGACTATAAAAATCCATCCAATAGTTGTTAGATATTTCAGTCTGGACCAAAGTGATGGACAAACCAATCAACATCGTGAGCCTTGCTGCTGCTACCGCTGCTGAAAGTCTCGTAACACTGAGGCTGGGTTGCACCAGCAAGCATTAAGTTTTAAACCCAATTAAATCATTCTTTCACTTTAAATTGTGTAGCACCAAACTGTTTTACTGTCTTAGAATTAGGATAGATTACATTTAAACTTCTCTTTAAATCTCAGTTTAGTTCTTACTCTAAACCGAGATCAAATTTAATTTTGTTGCGCCAAAACTTCAAACTCCAATTTAAAATGTGATCAAGTAGTAACTTTAAATTCACACTTGAGGAGGTTTCCCTTTGAAAATTGCTGCCTTTTTGAGATGAAATGAGAAAAATGATCACATTTTTAAAAGAAATTTACAGCACAGACTCAACACAGTTGAGTTTCACGATGCATGTCTTCTTTCTTTAACTCACCAATTCGTTAAAACATTCTGCCAGTTGTTGTCAGGCAGTCTTTTTTATCCTTAGTATGTTGTTGTCCATTTTTAAATTCTTTATCATGTGGCCATTGCTCCATCAATTCAGCCAACAAGATTTTCTCAAAGGAGGAGAAATTTCTTGCCATCATGGTTAGGCTAAGTAGGCTAACTAACTTTTTAGCCAGCCAACAACAACGTGTTGTCATCTCTATACATAGCAGACTGTTAAAATATGTACAATGTGTGAATAAAATGTGATGACAATGAAAAGTATTTTTTTTTTAAAACAAACAAACAACGTAATGTTTTGTTAACTCCTTAGCTAGCTAGCCCCTCTCTGAGTGTGGCCTTCAAACTAGATTCCATCACTATCTCTGAAGGAGCCAAACAAACTCAAAGTAATGACAATACCTCCATCTTACAGTAATAAATGACTGAGTAATGCATTATAGCCCAACACTGCCTGGAAGAAAAACTGGAAGCAAGAAAACTTTTTCAGCTTATGCACCAGACATGCAGTTCCCATTGGACTGAATGGAAGCCATCTATGCATGCTGTATCTAGGCCATAGGTCTATGTTTTGTTTTACAACAACTGTTTTACAACATTTTAGCTAGCTAGCAAACAATGTAATGTTTACTTAACTTTTTAGCTAGCTAGGAAATAATGTAATGTTTTGTTTGATTTTTAGCTAGCTAGCAAACAATGTTACATTTTGTTAACTTTTCAGCCTGCAAACAACGTAGTGTTTTGTTAACTTTTATCTAGCTAGCAAACATGTAACATTGTATTAACTTTTTAGCTAGCTAGCAAACAGTGTAACGTTTTGTTATTTTTTAGCTAGCTGGCAAAAATCTTCTTGCTGATTAACCAATGTATTTACAGTTTACATCAGTAAACTTTGATTTGCTAAACGCAGATTAGTTTTTCATTTGTCCAACAATTAATAAATAAATCTGGATTTTCTTATTTTAAACATTTGCTAAACTCTTATTAAAACAAATCTTTGATTAAATTAATCTTTGTTGGTGCAACCTAGTTCAAGTCTTTGTATACCCACTTAAAACCCACTGGATTGACTCTAAAATGCAAAGCACTTAGTTTCTTTAAAGTGACATTTATGAGAAACAATAGTTTTAACTGAGAGGCACAATAAAGATATAACTGGTAGGTTCTATACTAGTATCAAGTCAAACACATTGATATACAGTAAGATGCAGGTTTTTTGTGGGTTTTTTTTACTTACAGCAAAGTGCTAAATCTCTAACATAATTTTCTAATACCACTGAAGACTAGAGACTTGATCTCAGTTCCACACTCTATAATCACACATAAGCTAGGAAAGGAGAGGATGATGGGAGATTCGTGACCAGTCACTTGAACTTTCCTTAAAGGGTCACAGTGGCAGTCACTGGAAAATGCGACTGTTTTTCACGTGTACCGCATCAAAGACTAAATGACTTCAGTCAACTGTAGCTTTTGTTTTCATGTGGGAATTAGTAATAGTTTCCTGAACTGTACAGGCTCACTTACTCTCATTAGGAGCTATTAACAATCACCATTACACTGCACACACACCAGCACACTGTACACACACGCATGAACGCAAACCACCACTATCCTGATACAAGGCTGCAGTTTTGGTGGATTTCACCACTGCGCCGGGGAAACTGGCTCTGTCATCTCCCCATTCAGAGCACTCCTCCATCTGTTGGCTGTGTTTCTATACATGTGTTGGAGCAGCTGCTATGTGCTGTACATACATACGTCGCTGTCCATTCAAGCACTTTGGCCAGACCTCAAGAAGTGTTGTATTGTGTCCTTGTTTCTGTTTGGCCTAAAATGTGCTTATCTTTCCTTTTTCTCCACCCATCTCCCTCGTCCCTCCCTGTTTCTCCTTTTTTGCAGGATAATCTGAGACAATTAATCATGATTCCTTTGCCAAACGTGTTGCTGCTTGGCAGGACTCCTTACTGTGGTATGCTCTTTTAAAAGAAACTCTTCATCTCTCCTCTCCAGTGGAGCTGCTAAGTCAGTATGTGGTTGGACGTCTGATTAGTCTGTTTGCTGCTACTCAATAAGCACTACATTGATTTCCCATAATTAACCTGAGATTAGAACATGTGTAAGACTTTATGTCCTTTGCTTGGTGCTAAACTGGTCGAATAGGCCTTTTTATAGGAGACATTTTGGCATGAAATAGCTTAAACACAGGTGTTGCTAATGACACTAATTAAGGTTCAGTTCCATTCAGGTCAAACAGAGTCAGGGTGCTGCCATTGTGCATGTTGGCTCCCTGGAGAGGCTCTGCTACACTAAATGGAACAAAACTCTATTTAGTATCTTTGGTAACTGATGCCGTGGGAAAAAGTCTAAAAGACTTTAGAAAATTATGAGTTTTATTAACAGTATCATTATGTGATTTATGATTTATTTGAAAGAAAAAACTAAAACAATCCTGCCATGAAATTTGTGTGAAATTCTAGTATTAATATGATTAATTTCATTTAATTGCATAGCAATGCAAGTGATAATCTTTGCTTCTAAACAGGGAACAATGAAAATCAGGAAACAAAAAAGGCCTCCCAGCAATGAAAACAGAGCAGAGGTAGAATAAGTGCATTTACTCAAGTAATGTACTTACAAGCTGTGACAAGTGCAGCCAGAACAATTAAACAATTGGTTAGTTGACAGAGGATAAATTGGCAACTATTTTGATATTTGTTTAAGTAATTTTTCATGTAAAAACATTTCATGGTTCCAGCTTCACAAATGAGGAAAAATTGCTGCTTTCCTTTGAATTTTTCAATTAATTTTAATGTATTTTTTTTTATAATTTTGAGGTTTGAACTGCTGGTTGGACAAAATAAACATTGTGAGGGTGTCACTTTGGGTGCTGGCTAATTGTGATGATATTTTTCAGTATTTTCAAAATTTTTACAAACCAAACAATCAATTAATTAATACAAGAAAATAATCAGCAGATTAATCTCTAGTGAAAATAATCATAATCAACATACAAAATAGTTCAAAATGAGCTTCACCTCAACACAACTACCAACAATAAAATCCTACTTTTACACTAATGCATGAGTCGTAATAATGTAATATATCATATATAATATTATCACAGTCACAGGGGACATTTTACTGCATTTAGTTCTTAGATTAGATTTTCCTGATTATACTTACATACTTTTACTTAAGTAACATTGTCACAAGTATTGTCACAGTGTGGTATTTTTTAATTTTACTGAAGTAAAGGATCTGAACACTCCCTCCACCGCTGGAAACGGTTGTAGTATTCCCTGACAGACAGGCTGCTTTAGCTCTCTCTGGCACACTTTTAATTCAATTGCACTCTATCAGTCTGATAACCACACTTGCTTGTGATGGTGAGGCTTTGGCAAGTGTTGACCCAAATTCACCAGCCCGTTCTCATTTCCACTTAAATCCATGCCAGCAGCCCTCACTGCCTCAATCTGATAAGTTTTATATCAGATAATGAACTTCTTTTTACTCCCCACAGAACAAAGTCTGGAGGAAATAAAGAAGCTTTTGCTGCTGCTCTTGGGATGTGCAGTTCAGGTAACTGCTCGCAACGTGAAGATTTGTGTGCAGAGACCCTGAAACAGACTGCGTGAGCAGTGGAGATCTAAATCTGTTGACAAATCTATTTTCAGTGTGAGAAGAAAGAGGAGTACATCGAGAGGATCCAGACGCTTGACTTTGACACAAAGGCTGCCATAGCTGCACATATTCAGGAGGTACCTGACTTTATATGACATGAGCTTTCAAAATGGAAAGTCAGTTTATGCACATTCAGTAAGGAATACTGAAGATTTAGTAGGTTTCACAGCCACTACATAGTCTTTGACATTATATTGTAGTTTCTCCTCCTGCCCTGATTGTTTTCTTGTTTGTTCACCAGTTGACCCACAGTCAGGAGAACGTGCTGGACCTGCAGTGGCTGGAGTCCAGCGAGGTTCACCCAGAGGAGCTGGAGGCTGTGGCGAGGAACATGGCCAGACACCTCCGACACCTGCTGGACCAGAGGGACACCCATCTAGAGGTATGTTCATTTTCCTGTCATCGTTTATTCTAATTGTTTAAGACATATATATTAAAGCTGCAGTAGGCAATATCTTGGTGTTAGCCTTTGTTATTTGATAACCGCTAATAAATAAAACTATCTGTGTAGGGGCAAGTAAAAATGGAAAATGTAGGAAAAAGTAGACCCACTTACCTGACTGGGTAAGTGGAAAAAAACATTTATGTTGAACCCTGCCTTGTATTGAGTTTATCTTTTTAAATTGGACCCAGTCTGAATCAAACAACCAATAAGGGTTAACTAGCATATAACTAGCCAATCACGGCGACTCTGAAGGGTCATCCAGGTTCAACATGTCTCAGTGTCCTCTTGTCTTTCTTACTTCAGAAGACAAAACTAGCCGAATAGCGGAGACATTAGATTACTAGTTAGGTATAAAAGTTTATGCTCCATTTTAAGCCCAAGAAAAAGGTGTGCATGTTTGGAACGTCATTTGGTGGGAGGGGCTTAGCAGAGTGGCGGGAGATTCACCGAGTTAAAACTGCCTACTGCAGCTTTAACTGCATATTTTCTACAACTTTTTTTTTCCGACAACTTGTCTGAACCTGTATATGAATCCAAACATATTTTGTACGTGAAGTTGGGTATCAAGTGGCTACAAAGTCTTCTTAATAAGACATGAAACTGTAGATGGTGAAACTGTTTCAATCAACATGTTTATAATTCCTCACTGAGATTTTAAGAGGTAACTTGAGTATTGAGTCATATGCTAAGGGTAATCTGTAGCTGGTCCTTTTTGCAGACCATAGCGGAGCTAATGCAGGAAAAGGAGGGTGTGGTTAGCTTGCTCAACAGCCCCTCCAGCCCGCATTCTGCGAGCTACTCTCCCAACATGCAGCAGCAACAGGCGGGGACCCAGCAACACCTGGCGGTGGAGCTGGCCGACTCTAAGGCCAAGATCAGACGTCTCAGACAAGAACTGTGAGTACCAAGTGGTCAGAGGAGAAGAAGTTCCCTCTTATAATTTCACAGTCATAAAAGCTTCTTACAGCAAACATGCCAATGCACATGAAGCCTGCTGCTCCCCTCCAACAGTAAGTGATTGTTGGGTTTAATATTGTCTCTTATAATAGTGTGAGTTTCTCTGTCAGGATGGCTGCTGGTACAGAGTTAGCCTTTCCTCTGGGGAACTGCCAACAGAGAATGAATGAGAGGCAGAGAGAGCGAGAGATACTACAGGATAAGAGATGCCCCGGGGAGTTTGGCCCACATTACTGCCTGGTTGGCAGGTTCCATGGCTGTTCACTACCACTGACCCACATTGCTTCTGAATTTCAGCGGATACTGCATGCACACATACACACACACACACACACACACACACATGCGCACACTAACCCTGATCCGATCAAGACCTTGCTCTCCATCCCATCTTCTCGGCGGTATTGTCCTCTGTTGTGGGGATGCTCAGATCCATATACTGCTGCCTCTGAGCAAACACAATGTCACTTAAAGCATCGAGAACAGCTTCACTTTGAACTTTTCAATGGCCCTTGCCTTAGATGATTCTTTCATATGCATATACATCTGAACTCGCAATAGCTTAATAACATGGCAACAAAATTATTTTATTTTGCGTGGATGCTTGGATGTGTTGGAATCAAGCAGGAGAGTCACCACAATTTTTAACTTTTCACTTTTTTACTCAGACATTTTTTTAAACCCTTAAATTTAAGGCAACTCTTCCGTGTGTGTATGTTTGTTCAATGCAAGTTTGTTGGAGCATTAATAATGAGAGCTAACTTACTGTTTTGTTTTTGTTCCTCTCAGCATTTGAAAATAGAAAAAAAGTGAATTACTAAAACTGATTTTAAAAAATGAAAGATGAATTGTTGAAAAATTGTTTGTAATAGTCACTAAACTGGGGGATGCATGTGTGTACATCACATCATACAATCACGTGTGAGCATTTAAATATGTATAAAAGTACTGTGGAAAAGTAAACGCACACTAACCGTCCCGCCTGCTTGTCTGTCTGCACTGCATATCTGACCACCACCACCAGAGAGGAGAAGAGTGAGCAGATGCTGGACTGCAGACATGAGCTGGAGAACATGGAGGCAGAGCTGAAGAGGATCCAGCAGGAGGTTTGAAGAATAGAAGGATAGACTGCAGCTCCTTCTGATGGTGACACACAGTAACCTCCTGACCGCTCTGCAGATTATGCAGATTATTGCACACCATACTTCACTGCTGCAGAGCGGCGCTTAATGACGGCAAATTTAAAGCTCTGAACTCTGACTCAGAGATGCAACTTAAGCTTATATGGATTTGTCTGAATAGGAGGTGCCATTTGGAATTCTCTGTTTAAGCTTTGTGGCCAGGATTTGCCAGACAAGTTAGCACGGTTTCCAACACCGGAAACTGAAGCAGCATTCATTGATTTCTTTTGGCCACTTTGGGGCAGCGGATCAAGCGAACACAACATTGACATATTATCACTTCATAAGGTAGATATATCAAACATGTTAGCAAAGAGGTGCCGATTTATACATCTAGCGGATGTGGAGCAACATTAGCATTCATTTGGAGCCGCGTTTGTGTCTACCTGAGCCGAGTTTCCATCCAAAGTACCCAGAACTTTTAGCTCGGGGAGCTACTTTCAAGAACTAAAAGGTTTCCTCAGCCTATTGTTGTCTGCATTTCCACCGTGGTCTGAGGAGTCCTGAAGACCTAGAATTCTTCAGTTCATTTGCTTTCTTCTATTAACTCCATGTGAATGTGTGGAAGCACAATAAAAAATAAAAAAAACTTGTCTGCTGCTGCAGCTTTTTAAAAATGCCAGCTGAAATAAAATTCTGTGAGTACAGTCAGAAATGTTCATTGCTGCAATCCTCACCCCTTAAGTTCCTGTACTTTTGGAAACTTTTTGGGTGGTAAAATAATGTACCTAGACCTTAATTTAGTCACTGGTCCCTGTGGTGGAAACGAGTTCCTCCAAAGTTTCCTAGCTCCTGGGGGTAGTTCCAACTGGTATCAAGTTCTTGCCTTCCAACTCGGCCAGTTGCAAGCAGAGCTCAGCTGACAATCATGACGTGAAACCTGATTTTTATAGCATCAAATAACTAATTAAAACTACACTGATTAGATACTGATACTGTATGTTCCATTACTAAGGTTGTCAGACAAATAAAGTGGAGTTAAAAGCATAATATTGAGATGTAGTGCAGTAGATATGAAGTTACATAAAATGAAAATACCTCAAATTAGTGCTTAAGTACAAGCATGTGAGTTACTTAGTTACATTCCACCATTGGTCACAGCAAACAAACCTTTTCACAATACAGGTAGTCATTTAAACTATTATTAGTATGAAAAGCATAAGTTAATGCAGCATTAAACACAAATAATGAAACAAACTGCCACTGACATGACACTTTAAGACTTCCAACTGGAGCGAGGACGTTTCACACAGTAAAGACTAGTTGAGAAAGAATATTTCAGATAAATCATGCTATGAATGCTATAAATGGCCTCCGTCTGACCCTTCACTAGAACTCCCAGCTGCTTGTGGACGCCCGCGCAGCCCGCACCTACCGCGACGAGCTGGACGCCTTGAGAGAGAGAGCCATTAAGGCGGACAAGCTGGAGAGTGAAGTGGGACGCTACAGGGATCAGCTGCACAAGATGGAGTTCTACAAGGCCAAAGTGGAGGTCGATGCAGATGAATTTTGATTATATATGCTTGGAACTTATGAAGTCACACAATACTCTCATGCAGCAATCACATATTGATAAATTCATAAGTGATTAAGTGGATAATGAAGATAAAAAAAGATGTGATTCCCTGAGTTTTCCTTAGATATGGACAAAAAGGTGGAAGACGAAGATAAAGAGCACCGTGTGTGTGTGTTTCAGGAGGTAAAGGAGGATAACAGGGTGCTACAGGAGACCAAAGAAGTGCTGGAAGATCAGTTGGCAGGCTGGAGGGCACGCTCAGATAAAATCCACCAGCTGGAGAAGCACAGTCTGCTGCTGAAGGCCCGCGTCCATGACATGGAACAGGTCAGACATCTGCGCACATGGACTTGTCTCATTTGATACTTTTGTGTTGCCCTGTAAAAACATTCCAAAAACATCTCAAATTCAACATTAGATACCTGATCCTCTCATCTAGTCCTTTCAGCTGTTGGATAGAATCTGTTCTCCATCCTCTGCTGATACTTTGTGTCTACGCTTTAGGAGAGGGAGGCAGATCGGAGGCGCATTGAGGAGCTGCAGGAGGAGAACCTGGCTCTGTGTTTGGCTCAGAGGAGGAGCATGGAGGAGTCCCAGCACCTGGGCTGGGAGTTAGAGCAGCTCTCTAAGACTACTGACAACTCTCAGAGTAAGAGCTGCTGACACAGTACGATGAAGTAATGGGAGAATTGACCCTTCATGAGTGCTGCCCCTTTTCACAGAACCTCAGTCAACTTCACGCTTTCCTGTTTTCTGTACTTAGATATGCTACATGCTAGGCTTGTCTATGTTGAAAAGAAAACCAACTTCCCAACAACAAACACCATTTTGGTACAACCTCAGTGCTGTATTTTGCTCTTCGTGCTCTGCTGCGTCAGAAGCGAGAAAGCATTTCATTGGATGCAAATTTAGCGTAGGACTTCGCAACGAGTGCAGGATGAGTCATCAACAATTTCCAATCATCTTCCCATTACATCTGATAGCTAATGTTAGGAAAACCCTAGCTACCTGGCTAGCTAATCGACATTCATCTTTAGCTATCTAGTTAGCTGGCATTTTGCGATTATGTCTAGAAGGGAACCCTACATTTGCGAAATGCTAGCAAGATTTGTAAACGCTGTTTCTTTATAGTACATGTTGTGCAATTTTATAATGTGACCATGCTGTGGTTAAGATCCGCATAAAGTTGATGGACAAAAAAACACCTGGTTAGCGTTAAGGAAAGATCAAGGTTTCAATTAAAATGATAACCCTCGTGAGATCTTTCTGGTTCTCTTCTAGGACACAACTGTATTTTGCTAACATTAGCTATTGCAGCTTCCTAAACTGCTATTGGAGTACAGAGTAAAAAGGTGCAGGAATAAGAATGGATGGGACTGGTTGGAATAGTGGATAAGAAAATGCACGTGTGTGCATGAATGCTTTAATCTAATAGCACTGTATCTTCTTTTCCTATCTTTTTAAAATCTGCATGCGGTTTGAATTTATGCTGAAAATGAACTAAATATGAGCTCATGGACATTGTAAATTATGATTTACAGACTGATGATGTCAGAAATCCCTTTTTATTGTAATTTTTAAAGTTTGATTACTGTAGATCAAATGAATGCAATAGTTAGGATTTTGTACATATAATGTGTAATTATATGTATGACAAAGTCTAAAAACTTAAACTCTTATATGTCCTTACCTTAGTGTGCAACTGATACTGATCTTATAGACATTTTAATAGGCTGACTGAAGTGTGATAACTCTTTGTACAAAATGCTTAATGACACCTTTAAATGTCATTAAGCATTTTGCACACGTTGTATTTCACAACTAGTCTTTTTCTTTTCTAGTCTGTCTCACGCCTTAATGTCCTTCAGTTAATTGCCATCTTGTGTTTGTGTAAAGGCCAGCAGACTCTGAGCGAAGAGGTGAGTGAAAGGACCCGCAGTCGGATGCTGAAGCTGGAAAAGGAGAACCAAAGTCTCTTAAGGACCATAGAGGAACTCAAAGCTTCCCCCATGAACAGCAACAGCACGCAGTCCAAACACAGTCACCACTGTGAGTGTGACCATGTCTGCCAGGTGGGGTATAGCACCAACAACTGCACCTCATCAACAGACGAACCCACAGGGTTGCAAACGCCCTGCTCGCATATCGAAAATGGCACTAATGTGTCCCCACGCAGAACAGTAACGCAGCAGGTGCTGAACGGAGATTCAAACTGCCATCAGACACTCCACACAGAAGATCTGGAGAGAGTCCAGAGCGAGATCGTCCTCACAGATAATCCAGACCTTCATATTCAGGAGAAAGGACAGCTAGAAGACGGAGACAGAGCAGATCATTTTAAAGAACTGATGTCTGATCTGGAAGTCTTAGAAAACAATCACAACAGGCTCCACTGTTTTGTGGGATCACGTGATAGCTCCCCTGGCTCGAAGGGCAGCAGCCCCTGCCACGGCAGCATCTTCACGGGTCTGCCAACACGCTCCTCCTACGCCAGCAAGCACACACAGCGGCTGGAGGCCAAGTGCAGGGCCCTGGACACGGTTAATCAGCATCTACAGACTTCCCTCGACAACACTGGTAGGTTCTGTAGATCAAATAAACTTTAAACATCCAGTAGCCGATTCTGGAAGATTGTTGATTTAAAACTCTGTAGTCTCATGTAGCCACTTGTTAGCAATCACATTTTTTTAAGATGTAAAAGCTTCAAAATTTATGAATGGGGTGTTTACTGGCGTTGTTTATGTAGTAGAACTGTGCAGAGTTTATTTCAGGCATCAAGCCAAAAACTAATTGACTTTGAGGTAAGGAAGCGAAAGTGCCCATTTCCAGGTTTAAGGGCTCATTCCTTTTATTCCCAGGTAGTCAAGTACTTTTGGGAATCAGACAAAACAATCAACTGTATTATCGACCTGTGATCAGCCAAAGACTCATCACAGGCTAGAATTTCTAAAGCTTAAAAACAGGGAAACGTTATTATGGAATTTTTGTCCAGTGATGTCAAAAAACTGCCTGCACCAGCTGTAAAGGTTCAGTAATGTAGTCAATCAATTACTACAAATTATTTGGTTTATTTCTTAGTCTTCTTCCCTCCATCTCTTTAGATCGGAAAGTTCAGCGGCTGGAGGCAGAAGTTCAGGAGTTGGAAGCAGAGAACCAGAGTCTGCAGGCCACTTTAGAGGAACTTCGGATCTCTGCAAGACGCCTGGAGCAGCTGGAAACTGAGAAGCAAAGCCTGGAGCAAGAAACCACAGTCCTGGAGAGGGAGAAGAGGCAGCTAGAGAAAGAGAATCGACGACTCCGCCAGCAGGTAGGATCGCTTGTTTTTGAAAGGGCAAGGTGTTCAGGTAGGATAATGTTCTGAAGACTTGGATTTCCCTTGAATAAATTGTTCTACTGTTCTCTGTCTCAGGCTGAAATCCAGGAAGCCAACTTAGACAGCAGCAATGTCTGCATGGCCAGCCTGGAAAGGGAGATGCGTTTTCTTGTGAAGGAGGTGGAGGGGTTAAGGGAGACTGCTGAGAGGGTCAAAGGCCTGGAGGGAGACAACAGAGAACTGGCCAAGCAAGCTGCTATCGACCAGAGGACCCTGGCCACCCTCAGAGAGGTGAGGGGAGGAAGTCTGTGCTGTCCAGTTTACGCTGACTAAATAAATAATCTGCCCTGACCCAGACATTTCACTGATAATGCTACAGCAGCAGTGTGCATGTGTTTCACATTGGTTCATTGTGGGACTTGCGTTAGATAGATTTTATGATTTTAACAGCGGCAAGATTTTATGAAGATCCACAGCTCAACAAACTGTAATTACAAATATTTATTTTGAAAAATGACAGAGAAAAACAAGTCAAAATACTGTAAAGTGAAGGTTTGATTAACTAGGCCTCCATATTGAAAAAGATTATTAACATTTGGTTCCAAACCTTGAAGATTTCCTACTCATTGCAGTCAGATGGGTTCTGGATGTCTAAAGGGATTGTTTGGAAGTTTTGAAGAGGAGTTGCATGTATCAGCTACAGTAGATGCTGGTTAGCACGCCCCCAGTTTAGAGAAGCAGCAGGACCAATGTAGGAAACTAAGCAATGAACTGCTACCAGCTGCTCACCAGCAGTGAAACATCTGTAGCCACCTAAAAAAATAGATGTCAGTTTAAGTGTACGATATATCCAGAATATTTTCATTGCTTTACTTTGCTGTCAGACAGCCTTTTCCAACGGGAAACAACCGGTACCTAAGCCAGATATAGCTCTCTCCAAAGCAACCAGACTCCTTTGGGAAAAACAGTAATTTTACGTCTCAGTTGCTTGTCTACAGCTGCATCGATTGGTTTGTTTGTTTGTGCTATTTGGTGACTTCTGTGTTTTAAAAGGTTACTTTAGATTCACCAAAATCACACAAAAACACAAATTAACCGATCGAGGCAGCAGTAGACCAGCAACTCCTGTGTTCTGAGAGGTAAAATTACTGTTTTTGCCAAAGGAGTGTGGTGGCTTTGAAGAGAGAAATATTTGGCTTATATAATTACCTGTTGGAAATGTCTGCCTGATGGCAAGGTGAAGCAGTGAAAATGTTCTAAGTACAGTAAAAACATAATGATTTTTTTTAGATGGCTAAAATATGTCCATAGCAGTACATCGCTTATCTTCCTCCAGCAATACTCCTGCTGCTCCTCTAAATTTGGGGCATGCCGACCACACTCTACTGTAGGTAATACACTGATTATGAGTACCTCATACAACACAACTTCAAAAAATCCAAACTATCCCTATAACAACATATGTTGGAGAACATGTTTTCCTAATCTTGAAGACAAACTTTTACCACAAATAAAAATTATCTCATGACTTCCATGTTGGTTAAAACCATCAGAACTCCTAAACGTTTTCCAAAGCGTTGGAGTTCAATTGGTTCTGGGTGTTTAGGTTCAAAATCATTAAATGTGAATAAATGTCTGTCAACAGAAACTATTTAGTGTAGCTCAGGCAAACTATCCATCTTTAGGAGTTGGTGAGTGAGAAGCTGAAGACACAGCAGAGAGACAATGAACTGGAGAGGCTGGCCCATGAGCTGGAGATGAAGGTCCTGAACCAGGAGAGTACACAACAGGCTGAACAGGAGGCACCAGACAACAGGTGTTTACTTACTGCTTGGAGTTCCCATCCTGTAACTTTTTAAGGGAATATGATAAGAAATGAGAAGTGTTATAATGCCACAGTTGGTATGAAATTCCTTCTCTCCTCTATGCAGCAGGTTCAAGATGCTGGAATCAGAGCTGGAGTCGTCTCTGAAAAAATCTCTTCAGATAAAAGACGACAAAATGGCCGCTTTGGAGGCTCGTCTGCAGGAATCCTCCAACCTGAACCAGCAGCTGCGCCAGGAGCTCAAAACTGTGAGTCATATCACAGAATTCACTTTTGCAGGCATGAGAGTGTCGCATTTGAGAGGAATCTTTGTTACAGATCTGAGTGTTTGACCCCACAGGTGAAGCTGAGCTACGAGGCCCTCCAACAAAGGCAGGAGGAGGAGCTGACAGCATCAAGTTGCACCCCTCCCAGAGAGACTGGCAGGGCGATGAGCGAATGGCTGCGCGAAAGCCAAGAGGCCACCAAGGAGCTGCTGAAGCTAAAAGACCGTCTCATTGAAGTGGAGAGGAATGTCAGTGGTTGGCCTTTATTGAAATAACTATTAACCATTTTATAAGCTTATTCTATTGGTTCTTGAAAACACTGGCACTTGCTTTTGATGGTGATTTATGTGAATGATAGAGCAAATAATGAACTGGTGCATGAAGTTAACACTATTACTGTTTTTTTATGTTCTTCTTCCTTCTGTGAACAGTTATATATTTTAATAATCAGAACAAACAACATATTGGACAATTTGTTGAAGTATTATTAGAGGAGAAATTCATTCATTCATCATCTGTAACCGCTTATCTGCGAGGGTCACGTTTTAATTTGCCAGTTTCACACTCATTTACTTTACACAGAGTTCAAATGAATACTGAATTATGTTAAATGTTCACTGAATGAGTTAGCATTACTAGTTAGAGTTGTGAGAAATCTTTAATAATCTTTTAGATGGAGTAAATTTTTACAACAGTTAAATTGAGCAATATGTTAATGAGGGTTGGCAGGCAGTAAAACAGGCAGTCACTGACCTCCAACTCCAAAGTGTGTGTGCAGAGCATTGGGCTTTTGTTTTTGATAACAGGCTTAACATTACATCGACAGAACACTGACAAAAAGCTGATCAACTTGTCATTTTCAAGTATGTTGTGCTCATCTTGCACACATTTAGGTTCGGTGTCTTTCTGGGGAAGAAGGGTGGGAGGTGATAACTCTCTCCAATACAGAGGTTGCGTTAAACTTTCTAGTTGTCCGTCAGTTTTTAACATTTCCTGTTTTAATGATAATGAGACAAAGCCTATTTAATAGCATTTCATTTTCGAAAAACAACTCTATCGCAATAGCATTTGATATGCAAGGCAAACTTACAAATGATGAATTTATAACGGCATGGAGAGAAAAGATGAACAAAGACATAGACAGCCTCCCCCGCGGTTACTTTTCATGTCACCATGGAGGTCTACTGACAACACAAAGCCCTGCCACTGGCTTGTAAATGTAGTTTTAGACAGTTGCTTGTCTTTCATCCTCCAGTCCCTCTGTTTTCACCTTGTTTATTAACCTCATCATGATTATATGGTTCAGCTTTGCCAATTTGGTGACTTTCTTGCAAGACTTAGCTCTTTAACAGTCCCTCGTCAAGCCTTTTTTTATCTAAAAAAGCAACTAGTGACAAATTTAGGAACCTATTCCTGTCTCTTATACACATCTAGATGTGTATAAGAGACAGGTTGTACCCCTCCCAGAGAGACTGGCAGGGCGATGAGCGAATGGCTGCGCGAAAGCCAAGAGGCCACCAAGGAGCTGCTGAAGCTAAAAGACCGTCTCATTGAAGTGGAGAGGAATGTCAGTGGTTGGCCTTTATTGAAATAACTATTAAGCATTTTATAAGCTTATTCTATTGGTTCTTGAAAACACTGGCACTTGCTTTTGATGGTGATTTATGTGAATGATAGAGCAAATAATGAACTGGTGCATGAAGTTAACACTACTTACTGTTTTTTTATGTTCTTCTTCCTTCTGTGAACAGTTATATATTTTAATAATCAGAACAAACAACATATTGGACGATTTGTTGAAGTATTATTAGAGGAGAAATTCATTCATTCATCTTCTGTAACCGCTTATCCACGAGGGTCGCGTTTTAATTTGCCAGTTTCACGCTCATTTACTTTACACAGAGTTCAAATGAATACTGAATTATGTTAAATGTTCACTGAATGAGTTAGCATTACTAGTTAGAGTTGTAAGAAATCTTTAATAATCTTTTAGATGGAGTAAATTTTTACAACAGTTAAATTGAGCAATATGTTAATGAGGGTTGGCAGGCAGTAAAACAGGCAGTCACTGACCTCCAACTCCAAAGTGTGTGTGCGGAGCATTGGGCTTTTGTTTTTGATAACAGGCTTAACATTACATCGACAGAACACTGACAAAAAGCTGATCAACTTGTCATTTTCAAGTATGTTGTGCTCATCTTGCACGCATTTAGGTTCGGTGTCTTTCTGGGGAAGAAGGGTGGGAGGTGATAACTCTCTCCCATACAGATGTTGCGTTAAACTTTCTAGTTGTCCGTCAGTTTTTAACATTTCCTGTTTTAATGATAATGAGACAAAGCCTATTTAATAGCATTTCATTTTCGAAAAACAGCTCTATCGCAATAGCATTTGATATGCAAGGCAAACTTACAAATGATGAATTTATAACGGTATGGAGAGAAAAGATGAACAAAGACTTAGACAGCCTCCCCCGCGGTTACTTTTCATGTCACCATGGAGGTCTGCTGACAACACAAAACCCTGCCACTGGCTTGTAAATGTAGTTTTAGACAGTTGCTTGTCTTTCATCCTCCAGTCCCTCTGTTTTCACCTTGTTTATTAACCTCATCATGATTATATGGTTCAGCTTTGCCAATTTGGTGACTTTCTTGCGAGACTTAGCTCTTTAACAGTCCCTCGTCGAGCCTTTTTTATCTAAAAAAGCAACTAGTGACAAATTTAGGAACCTATTCAGACCATAAGGGAGGTGAGATGTTAAAATATACTATATTGTAATGACTCTCCATGCATGCCTCTCAGAATGATGCAGTCGACGGCTCGTCTGCCAGCAGCACTCTCTTTGTCTCTCCCTTCCTCTTCTGTTGCAGGCAGCTTTCTCACTCTTACTCCCATTATGCAAATAGTTTATCTTCTCCCTGCCTTTGTGATTTTTTTTAACCATATGATGATATTCGATGATGCCTTTTATATGGCTTGAGGTGATATCTCCCCTTTGAATGTGTCAAAATGACGGACGGATTTCAGATTTTTCTGTGGTTTAAGAAAAAATCTGGCAATGACAGAAAATATTCAGTTACGCGACCCATGCTCCAATATTTTGAATTTGGCCTGCAGTACCCATTTTAAACGCTTGCTGTCAGTGTTACATGTTTCTCCTTTAACATCTTAATTCTGTCTTCTCTCTTTGTCTCTCCTCCTCTCCTCTTCTCCAGAATGCGACACTGGAGGCAGAGCGCCAGGCTATGCAGGCCCAACTGAAGCAGCTGGAAAGTCAGTCCGATAGCCAGCAGGCTCAGATCCTCGCCCTGCAGAGGCAGGCTGCCTCACTGCAGGAGAATAACACGGCCCTGCAGACACACAACGCTAACCTGCAGGTGCCACCACAACACACACTATTCTCTGTGGTACACTTAACTTAACAGCCCCTGTACACACACACACACACATACATACAGATGTACGTTTCTGATAGAGTCCTACAATATTCTCTGTTCGGCCTTTGCATTAGTGTACACACAAGCAGCACAAACTGAAAGCATTTATGCTACATTAACTCCTAATCACCTGGGTCCCTTTCTCCTCCAGGTGGAGAAATCCACCCTGAACTCGCAGAGTGCCTCCCTCATGGCCCAGAATGCTCAGCTGCAGCAGCAGCAGTCGGGGATAGAGAGCGAAAGGGACAGCGCCATGCGGGAACGTGAGGAGCTGCGTGGTGCTCACGAGCAGCTGTTACGAGATCACGAGCGGCTGGCAGCTCTGCATGAGCGGCAGGCCATGGAGTACGAGGCTCTAATGGGAAAGCACGGCTGTCTGAAAAATGCCCACCGCACACTGGAGCTGGAGCACCGCACGCTGCAGGACAGGTGGGGGAGTGGAGAGACACAGTCGAGGCGCTATGGATGATGTGGTACCATTTGAGATCCCTGCATGTTCATGTGTGTGTATTTGCTCTTTAGGTACAATAGCCTGTTGCAGCAGCGGGCCAAGTTAGAGGACCTGGAAAAAGCCCTGAAGGAGGAGCAGATGAGGATGGCTCTGGAGAAGGAGCAGCATAGGTCCACTGCTGCTGAATGCTGCAGGCTCCGTGACGAGAAGGACTGGTGAGGAGGCACAAGCAGCTGGGGCACATGATACACACTAATGCACACCAAGACTAATGCACTGACAAACATCACCGTGTTTCATTTCTTTAAGGCTGAACCAGACGTACCGTCAGCTTCTTAACGACAACGAGTTGCTGACAGTGGATCACAAGCAGGTGAAGAGCCAGCTGAATGAGGCCAAGCTGGAGCACACCTGGCTGGAGGCCGACTTCTCAAAGCTCAAGAAGGAGTTTCAGCAGCTGGACATCACCTCCACAAAGCTCACCAACCAGTGTGAGGTACTGACGTGCAGCAGGTTCAGCTGGTGTGGTATAACCCAGTAAAAGGACACAGTATCGACACTTATATAGGAAAAGAGAAGGTCAACTGAGCTTGCTCAACTGTTATTGGAACGCAGAACAAAAAGGAGTGGGATTTAGGAAGGGTCAGTTACATGGTAGTGTGTGTTTTGGTACGCATGCTTACACATGAGCACAAATGCCTGCTTGTCTATGTGATGTTTAGTTGCTGAGCCAGTTGAAGGGCAACCTGGAGGAGGAGAATCGCCACCTGCTCGGCCAGATCGAGACCCTGATGTTACAGAACCGAACCTTGCTGGAGCAGACTATGGAGAGCAAGGATCTGTTTCACGTTGAAGAGCGGCAGTATATGTAAGTAAACGGGGTCAACACCGTGATAAGATCATGTAGCGTCAAACAGGATCTAATGTGTTGATTTACAGCATTTTACACTGATTTGTTAATGAGCCAGCGCATTAAACAAACAGCACAAAATGTACCTTCCTCACGATACTAAAATACCATAGTAATCACGGATGATCGATTTTCTCTCTCTGTCCGCCTCTGTTCAGTGACAAACTAAATGATTTGAGGAGGCAGAAGGAGAAGCTGGAGGAAAAGATAATGGACCAGTACAAGTTTTATGAGCCGTCTCCTCCTCGCAGGTAAGATGTCTATAATAGTGAGAACTGTGAATTTATAGTGAAATGACTGTAGGCCAAAAAACCCCCAAAATGTCCCGATAGGAGAATTGTTTTTGGTTCCTGATAGAACCTTTTAGAACCCTTACAGAGGACTCTATTTTGACCCCAACACAAAGTGTTTTACCTGGAACCCTGTTTGAAGGGTTATACCTAGAACCCCCGCAGAAAGGTCCTACAGAACACCCGTCTAAAGGGTGCCAACAAGGTATTCTACTGAAAACTTTTTTGTATTTGAAGGGTTTAATCCAGAACCCACCCAGGGGGTTCTACAAAGGATCCTTTTGTTTTCCAAGGGTTTCATGCACATCCCACCCAGAGGATTCTACCAAGAACCCTTTTGTGTCCTAAGGGTTTCATGTAGAACCCATCCAGGAAGTTCTACTGAGAACACCATTGCATTCCAAGGGTTTCACCTATAACCCCTGTTTTCTGAGTGTTCTACGAGGAACCACGTTGTATTGCACAGTTGAGGCAAGAAAAATGTATTGAATCACATATATTGTATGTTGTGTCCATCCATCCATTTTACGACCCATTTGAATCACATTTAAACATTTGAAGTCAAAGATCTTTTACCATCCATGTCTTCACCAATCCTTGGAGAACTCTGAAAAGGGTTCTTAATGGAACACTTATTCTCACAAAGAACTCTTGATGAACCCTTTCTTCAAAAAGGGCTCTTTAAAAGTAAATAGTTCTGGGTATCAGCCCATCAGTAAGAACCCCTTGGGAACCCTTATTTCTCAGAGTGATAGCTCACCTCTGCATGATTGGTGATTGACCGACCGCTGCTCAGTACCGGCCCCCGTATGTGTTATTTTTGTCTCATTCTGTTACGGTTTCTCCTCCTGCTTGTATATCTGTCTTCCACAGACGTGGAAACTGGATCACTCTGAAACTGAAGAAGCTCATTAAATCCAGTAGTCGTGACCATGGACCAGACCGCCCACCCACACCCACACATTCTGGCATTGCTGAGCCACACGTCTTCTGCCACGACAACAGCTCTTTCATCAGCTCAGACGGCTCTGGAGGCTCAGCCTCAGCAGGTGATGCCATCTCACCCCAACGCAGCAGCAGTGAGTATGACCTTCTTGAATTCACCACATCGTCTCACATTGACTTGGCTGAACCAGTCCCATCAAAGTATCCAAGTCCCCCGTCCACTGCTTCAGTCATAGACCAGGAAGTAAGATCACCATCAGAGGCAGGGAGCAAAGATCATTCAGGAGTGTGTTCATGTAAGGTCCAGCTCACAGCCAGAGGACACACAGACATGTATGAACCAGTTGTCACAGCTGTTTCATCTACGCAGGAAGCTGCATTTGTAGGACAGACACTTTCCCAAAATTTGACAAACCTTCTACCTCCACCTCAGCATTTTTCAAGGAGAAGCAAAATCCTAAATAAATTGATTTTAAAGTAAAACCATTTAAGAACTGTTCTCATGTCTCTTTGTTTAGATATATATCCATCATACACATTTTCTCTAATAGTTTTCTCTCAGGCAGCTCGAATGTCCCCAGCTTTAATTGAATTAAACTGGAAATGCTGGAAAGAAATTTAATGTTCTCATTCTTTGACTTACATTTTTTTTAACATAAAGAGTGAAATCTTAGTGATTTATAATGGTTAGCATGTTACACAGTGCAAGAGTGACAGTATGAACTGAACAGGGTCTCAGCCACAATGTTATTAAAGGCACAGTATCAGATTCTGGAAAAAAAGATAATTGAGTGTTGAATCTCATTCATCTCACTGATGTTTTGGGAATGAGACTCAACAATGTTCCATCTTACTGACCTGCGATTGGCCAAAGTCTCCCGTCACAGACTAGATTTTCTAAAGAGCCAAGAGGAGGAGCAGAAATCTAATTTTCTCTTAAACCACTTTTAAAGGTTATTATGGAACTTTTACCCAGTGACAACTTGAGCTGAACTAAGTTAAAACTGCTACAAGGAACTTTCATCATTTGTTGATTCTGGAGACACCTGTGGACAAAAGGACACTGTAATAACCACAAAATATAACTTCAGAAATAAAATTATCTAAATAAAAATGTCCTGCTCCTTTCTAACTAACGTACTGCTCACTGTAACTTTGCCTCGCAAAATGTAAACACATGCTTGTTTCATCTGACTTCAATCAGAATCTGACCCGGTGGCAGGCATTAAGAGTCACTTGTAGAAATAGCCGACACTGTAACTGCTGGTTTTCTTTACTTACATAGCCCATATAGAGGCATCAACTGAGACTGTCTCAGAACCCGTTAAAACTCCTTGTAGTAGGTTTAGCAAAAGCTGGAAACTGTAACTACACATAAAGAATAAAATCTTAGTAATTCATAAAAGTTAGTATGACTTCAGAGAAATAAATAAATAATGCAGGTGCATTGTGTTTAAAAGCAAGTCTATGTGTGTGTTCCATGTCCAAAGTGTCATTCTTCCTGATGCATGATGTGTAAACTTTCCTCAATATGTCTTCCCTGTGTCTTTCATGTTTGTTAATGTATTTCTTCACTCCTGCTTCCCTCCCTTCTTTCCCTTATCTTTTCCTTCCCTTCCTCCCGTACATCCCTCCCTCTGCTTGCAACCATCTCTTTGTCGACCTCCCATGTGGCTGCACTCGCTGTTAAATAGCCACTCTGAAAATGTTTCCCCGTATGAGGAACAGGCTGAAGGACAGAGACAAAGTCAAGTCCCTCTTCCGTCGTTCCATGTGTAAGAGAGACTGTGGGCCGGCGTCTACCCTCATCTTGACTGTAGTCTTTCATTTCACTGCTAACTTGATAATACCAAGTCAATCTATGTTATTATATTCACCATCTACTACATGATGTAACAGCAAAGTGAGCCTAGTGTGAGTAGGATTGCAAAGATGTTTCCCAGCAGATTTAAAATCAGCAGTTATGTTAGTAATGTGTCCATCACAAACTCATTTCACTGCACTAACTTAAAATAATTAGAGATGATATTACAGCTGTAAGCATCTGCATCAATCATTTTCTTGCACAGTGGCTATATTTTAGGACAATCTGGGGTATGTTGTTCATGGAGGTCAAAGAAATGCTGCATTGCAGGACACTGGTGCTGCATGAGCTCTGTCCTACCCAGAGACGGCTACCCATATAGAGAAGATATAGATTAATTCTACTAAATGTTTATATTACAGTAGATAGTAAAATCAGATAGAATATCCTTATTCAATGTGTGTAATATGGAACTTCTATCATTTGGGAACTTATGAGTGCTATATACTTATATTTACTATATTATATTCCACATGCAATATTCTTAGTACATAAGTGTAATATCAAACTTAAATGAGTTGGGCAACTATTAGTGAATCCAAATCTTGCAAGTATTGTGGATGATATAAAAACTTTACAAGACATTTAAGACATACAAATTTTAAAAACCTATATGTAATCGTATATATTTACATATACAAAACATATATATATATATATATATATATATATTTATATATATATATATATATACTACTAACATTATATGGCACATATACAGAAAACATGATGTTTATATTATGTTTAAAAAATGCAAAAATAAAAATCTGTATCACTTTGAATGTGTAGAATATTTTCAGGAAACCACTCTTATATAATCTAAATATTGCTCTCTCCAAACCAACCAAACTCCATGGGTGAAATCAGTCATTTTACCACGCAGAACACAGGAGTTGCCAGTCAACCACTGCCTTGATCTGGTAGTTTGTTTTTGTTATTGTGTGACTTTGGTGAATCCAAACTATTCTTTTAAAACTGCGAAGTCACATAATAACACAAACAAACAAACTGAGGCACCAATAGACCATCAACTCCTGTGTTCTGTGAGGTAAAATGAGTGATTGTATCTATGGAGTTTGGTTGGTTTGAACAAGGACAGATAGCTGGCTTATATAATGGTGGTTTCCCATCAAAAAAGGCTGTGTGAAAGCAAAGTAAAGCAGTGAAAGTATTCTAAATATGGCATACACATAAACTGATATTGATTTATTGAGGCTGAACTTTTTTAAGTGGCTTAAACACCTTTTCTTGCTGAACCTGTCCAGAGCAGGACACTTAACTTCCGTACTGGTGCCCATCTCTGCTTCTCTATACTGAGGCGTGACAACCAGTATCTACTGTAGGTAATACACTGATGTTTGTTAAGTAAATATATACAAATACATACAGTACAATGAAACATTCACTGCTGGAGCCAGTGGGATGTTTTTCTATATTTTTTCCACATTTGTGCACTGTAGGGAAATATTTTAAAACCACAATTCTTGACTATTGTATGGTCTATGGAGGAAGCAACCCATCCCTGTCTCTGTTCTCCACGCCATAGCACAAAAACACCTCCTAATCTCCATGACCACTTCACCTGTGTGTCCTCCCTCATCCACCCCCAACTTCTTCCACTCCTTGGTTCAATGATACAGCCCTGAGCAGCTTGGTGTACCCCAAAGAGGATCGGTGGACAGGCAGCTCAGAGCACCTGGAAGGGTCAGAGGCTGATGTAGAGGAGGAGGACAGGAAGAACGCATTGACTTCATCCCTCACCACATCCATCTTATCCATCCTCCACCTCAGTCATCCCACCCCATCTGGCCACGTCACCACCACCACAACCACTGACACCACCGACACTGTTCCAGATGTTTCTGAGCTGTGGGTGACAGGTAGAGGCATTCATGAGCCCCTGTTTTGTTTGATGTCATCTACAGTAGTTAGACACTAGAATAAAGTGTAGAGGAGAGTAGAAAAACGACAGCTCTCTTGTGTGCTTTTTCTTGTTTAAAGTGTAGAATTCAGAGGTGTCAATCACTTACAACTATTCAGCAGTTTTGTTTCATTTAATGCCCCACAGACAAGGATTCCAATGACAGCGCTGTGCCATCTGGACTTGAGGACAACGACGAGCTGCAGAATCACGGTAAAGCCCCAGGGATACTCGTTTAGAGGATTCAGCGAGTATACAGATGTATTACCAGCTTGGGAATTAGAGTAAATCCATCAAATTGCAATCATGACCTTGTTTTATATTAATCTCTATGCTGACCACAGATGCCAACAACTGTTATAGAAAGACTCTGCTGCCCCCTGTTGGTCATTAAAAATATTATTTTATTGTAGCTCTGAAAAGAAACATCATACATGCCTGGAAGATGAATTTAAGGTATTTTGGAAAACCATCAACTGTATTTAAACAATTCAAGTTTCTAGATGAAATAGTGTGAAAATAATGCTGACCATACACATTTATTTTCCGCATGTAAAACAATACAAACCTATTGGTCCGACGTTTTACACACAAGAGAACAGATGTTCAGGAAAGCGCTGTATTTATAAAACACAATGTACTCCTGGAAACATGTCCCAAAAGCCTACAAAAAGAGGAACTGTATCTTTTTTGGATTTTGAGAATTATAGTCCTTAAACAAATAACAAGAGGCTGGAAAAAATTGGAAACTTCCAAGGTAAACGGTAGAGGACATATATAGAATGAAAATGATAAGGTACTAAATAAATAAAAATGAAAAGTTGTTTGAAAAAAGGTGGGCTTCTCTTTAAATTAAGTAAAGGCAATTGACCAGCAATGTGTAATGAGAAGATGTTTTAATGAAGTTAAATAGAAAACTGTCCTAGCAGTAGTCCTGTTTCTACAACCA
Organism: Lutjanus campechanus; assembly: GCA_027495735.1. NCBI lineage: Eukaryota > Metazoa > Chordata > Actinopteri > Lutjaniformes > Lutjanidae > Lutjanus > Lutjanus campechanus. The sequence goes on from JAJHUR010079197.1 coordinate 26,826, forward strand.
AACATTTGAGCCTAACCATCGTTTTTCTTTTTTATTAGTTTTCTTCTTCCTTCTTCTTTTCTCTTTTTATCATTAAAACTACGTGTATATGAATGTATAGATATATATGCACTGTACTGTAAAAAGGAAAAGTTTAGAAAACTCAAAATTTCAAAGGTTGTGTTTTAAGACAATTAACATTTTTCTGTCGATATACTTGATTTTTTTTCTTTTAAAAACAACCCACAAAAATTGCATTTCACAAACTGCTGAGTGAATTAATTGAAGCGAAAGTGACTAATGGTTGATAATTTAATATTTTCAGTTGCAACCATTTAATTCTTAAGCCACCAAATAATGACAAATTATTTTATTATAATTATTTTGCTTAGTTTGATTCAAAACTCAAATTTTGTGAAGACAGCTACCTTGAGATTAAGTTTTTTCAGCTTTTTATAACAGTGTATATATGTGATATGTATGGACATAGACACTATGATCAGCAATATCTGCATTGGTCATAATTATTTATGTATTATTGAATTATGTATTATTTGTATAAGCATTGTAGCTGAAATGTGAAAAAAAGTCAAAATGTTAAACAAACATAAATGTATCACTGTTATGTACTGACACCGTAAAGTATATAAAAAAAATAGTGATAAAGAAACATCATCATTTCTTTCAGGGCTGAATGGTGTCCAGAGTCGAGCCCAAAGTGAGAGCAGCGGTGAATTCAGCCTGAGCCTGGAAAATGAGCCATGGTCAAATGGCAGCAGTCCAGTCCAGCAGCCCCCATCACGACGCTCCTCTTCCTCCTACCAACCACCCAGCGATGCCTCCACCCCCCAGCATGCACTGAAGCAGCAGCAGCAGCACAAGGAGAAAGCCTCCACCATGCCAGTCACGGGCAACCAGAGTTCAGATATCCAGTTTACACCAAAACAGAAAGATTCTGGGCTATCTCAAGACTTCTGGCTCACGAGGGGTACAAAGAGCATCCGAAAGGGTTCGAGAGGTAAAGTGACACGTCGCTCATCAGATTCAGGGGGTGCAGTCAAAATGGACATGGGACTCAATGGGTCAAATTCAAAATCGAGCTTGAGCAAAGTTGAAACTACCCGAGCCTCAGTTTGTTCACCTATCACAGTGTTGTATGTTCAGGGTAAGTCATCCTCAATGTCCGGCTGTCTCAACTGCTTCTCCACTCCTCTGGGGAAAGAGGGACGCCTGAAAGGGCCCAGGTCGCCCAAAAGTCTCCCCCGAGCCAGCAGCGTCATTTCCACGGCAGAGGGCTCATCTCGACGTGCCAGTGTAAACAGCGACTGCAGGGTGATGGCCAAGACTGACCCACCCTCAGTCCAGGTGTCAGAAGTGAGCAACAATCAGGAGGAAACAGCCGGCCAGCAGCAACCAGAATCAGTCACCAATAAGAGTGACCCTGAGCCCATACCTCCAGTCAAACCTCCCAGAGACCCAGCAGTTGTTGTTCCCACAGACGGCCCCAAATCCCCCGTGCAGGAGTCACTTTTTGGCTCCTCGTTCACTTTCAACTCTGTCTTCTCAAACACCATCTTCAGCGATTCTGTGGTCACGACCACGACCAGTCTGGACGCTCTCGGCAACAATCAGACCTTCCTCTGTCTGAACCCGTCCCTGGTGCAAAGCTGTCCGCTGGAGAACCGGGAGTCTCCTCCTAACACACCACAAACGCTGCTCGACGTGGAAAACAAGCAGAATCAAGATGCAGAACAGGCAGCAGGGCTGGAGGAAAAGGACAAGCCGCTCACTATTGCATGAAAGCAGCTGTCACATCTGTGAATATTGTGTCATTCTGCAAGGCAACTTTCCATTACACCAACTGAAGCACACAATTTAAGTCACTGTAGTTTAATATGTTTGCATTTTTACCACTGACTACCTGAGGATACAGTAATCTTAATGTGTAAATAAAAGATGTTTTTCTTTTCATACTGCTTTAGTAACATTATCAGCTTTTACAGCACATGAATATACCTGCATAATAGATTCACAGTGTTATCTTTCCATTCTGGCTCTGTTTTTGCACAAATAGAGCTTTTTCACAGCAGCTGTATTGATATGAAATAGCAGGGTAAACACAGGTGTTACCAGTGATACTAATTAAGGTCCTGTTGCATTTAGTGCAGCAGAGACTCTCTGTGTTTGGCTTTAATGGGACAGAAACTTAATTGGTCTCATTGGTAACACCTGTTTCTACTGTTTCATGTCAAATTGGCTGCTGTGAAAAGGGTAACTGAATGATGTATGGATAGATATCCTCTTTTGCCCATTAAAAATTAGATTGGTGTTGTGACTGTTTACTTTACCACACTGACAATCCTATTATGTATATTTGTGTTTGCCAAAACATTTTGGTCATGTCTGAGGTTTCTATTTATGTAATCGGACAGATCTTTTAAATTATTATAAGTTGATTGCTGTGTCTGTTAAATTTAAATTTAAGTCTGGGGGAAATGTGATGTTCATATGTGAGAAACCATGTAAATCTTGTAAAATATTATGTGTACCTGACTGCTATTTTCCCATAAATAAAGAAACCCTCTATGTAAAATAGTGTTGCCAGATTGGTTTGATGTTTTACAGCCTGGTAACTGCCCAGAATCTGCCCAAATCGATTAAAAAAATCAAAAAACAAATATCTACAATATAGCCTACAACTGAGTTTATAAACAATAGCAACAACATTTGCTACATGCTTGCTTGGTGGCCTGGTGGGTGCAGTGATAAAAAATATTTGCATCTATCCCTGCAATTTATGAATATTTTTTGGACTGCTGTAATTTACAGTATATTTACAAACGAGCCCAACGCATAGTAAACCAACCAAAACCTTGTCAACCGATACAAACCCGTTTTAACTGATACAATGTACACCAAACCACAGACCTTTGCCTATTGCAACATTCTGTGTGGGTTTGCACCGTCATTCTTTTATAACGGTGCTGAGGGCTTCTGGCCGCCCAGCTTTCCTATTGGTTGTCAGGTCAGTCACATGACGCCATCCGGAAGTGGACCATTTACAGCCGAAAAACAAAACATTCGTGGGTGGTGTGGAGTTATTCAACCTGTGACTGACGTTATTCAGGACTGCTGGAGTGGTTTCGTGCGCTGCACCGCAAAGCTCGATTGTTATACCTCGGGTCTGGCAAGATGCTAAGCGCCGCCGCTGCCGAGAGGAACAAGGAGCCCATCCTGGCGGTGCTCCGGGAGAGCGTGAACACCGGGAGACCGCTGCAGGCTCTGGAGATCTCCTCCGGTACCGGGCAGCATGTCACACACTTCGCTCAGGCCCTGCGGAATATAATGTGGCAGCCGTCAGAATATGACCGCCAGTCTCTAGCCAGGTAAATACAGTACAGGTCGTGTGTACTAGTTAGTAACATTTTTACTAATGACTAGTGTATAAACGGCTTATAAACTCGGGTATTTACGGTATTAATTCATTTCTGCGTAGCAAACTTGAAGAAGGGTATTGGTGATTTAAATCAAGTATTACGGTAGTTATTTTAATACTACTGAGGGACAGGCACAGTGTGGTGGTTAAAGGTGTGTGTTGTCTGCCTGCATTAACAATAATGTCCTTTGTTCCCATTCTCAGTATAGAAGCGTACAGAGCCCACTACCAGCTGCACAATGTGAAGCCTGTCATCCACCTGGATGCTTCTCTGCCCCATCAGTACTGGGGAGGGATCCAGCCAGAGAGCCTCGATCTGGTAGTCAACATCAATATGATGCACATTTCTCCGTTTGCTTGCACAGAGGTGGGACTGATGGTTTTATAGACGCTTATATGCATATAGTGTTATATAATCTAAGCACCTGAACTGGATTACCAACTGGTAAAGCGGGCAACTAATGTATGCATGCACCACAGAAGCACAATATAGACTGAAATGTTAAAGGCCGTATCAGCACCTACATTTTTACCTAACATGAGGCCCTGTGTGGCACAGGGGCCTCGCAACAAAATCAAGTTTTAAAGAACTAGTGTGTTGGCTGTACTGGCATCTAGCGGTGAGCTTGCAGATTGCAAACACATTGTGTCAGTCTCCCCTTCCTTGGAGATAGGGATACTCAGCTTGTTTTGCCCAGGGACCACATTACAAAAAACATAAAGTCTGGCCTTGCATAAACAAACATTAATATAACATTATTATTTATCAGATGATATTAAGAAACATTAAAAGGCCCATATCTCACCTTTCTTTGAATTTTTTTTTATTTTAAAATCAACTGACTTATTAACTTAATAGCTAAATCAGCTTGGTGCAAGGATTGACAGATATTTTACTGCTGATAACTGCAGCTGCATTTTAGTTGTAAATGCTTTGGTAACATTTGAAAGATTTTATACAACATTAAACATCCTCTAGGACCTCTTCCATCATGCAATCACAAGAATGTTGGAAAGATTCATAAACATAAACAACCAGCGAATGAATAGCATATTTTAGCTCTTTTAGTATGAAACACACATTAATGGGATCAGAATTATCCTAATTTCTGTGACTTTTGCTCCTCTTCAGCTAATAGTTGTCTTCCCCTGCAGAGCTCACTGTCTGATCCTACTGTACTTTGTACTGTACCTGTTATTAACAGCCTCATTTATCCCATCATAGAAAAACTGACATATCTGTCCCTCCTTCCTAGAAAAAACAGTGTGAAGAAAATGGATGGAGGGCCACCTGGCACCCTATCCAGGGCCAGATTTGGTCCCAGGGCCACTAGTTGAATGTCACTGGTGTAGGAGAACCTATGGTGCCTGTGACACTTGCGCGAATGCTAAAGGTGGTCATGTCTAGAGCCAGTGTTTGGTTTGTTCCCTTTGGGCTGCTGTAGAAACATGGTGGTGCGACATGGCAGCCTCCATGGAAGAGGATTTGCGCCCTCTGTCCTAAACAGCTTGTTCTAACATGACGAAAACATAAGAATTCTTATTTTCAGGTGATTATTCACTAATGAAAACACACTGATGAATTTTATATTCCACTTCAGCCTTATTCTGCCCATAAATGCCAGTAAATCTTTAATATTTTGGTTTATATTGTGTTCACAGGTGCACATTTCTGGACCAATATGTAATAAATCAGCTCACCACAAACTAATTATTAATAAGGGCCTTACCTTGTGGCTTAATCCAGTGCTCATCCTACCCAAACATAGCTGTTGTTTAAAGTGGAAATAAGATAAGATAATCTCTTATTAGTCCCACAAGGGGGAAATTTGCAAACCTCCAATGTTAGGAGCGAGAAATTCTTAAAGTTTACTTTAGGCAATTTCATATAGCAACTTAATGTCAGTTGAACTGGGACCACTGTGGCCACAAGTGGCAGTTATATGTGGATGGTAAATCCCAAATCAGGGTTTCCCAAAGCCCCTGAATTTCTTAAGGCACTGGTTCCCAGCCTGGGAGTCCTGACCCCCACTAGGGGTCACCAAAGCTTCATGGGGTTTGTGAGGCCTTCTTGATTTCAAGGGCTGTAAGTAAACTTAAAAAACAAAACAAACAATAACAGTGCAGTACAGTAGGCATATATCATTTCTGTAATGAAACTGTTGCTTTTAATTAATAGAACAATGGCCAAGCGTCAAGGAGAAGAAGACTGAATTTGTCAAAAAAAATAGAAGCCTGTTAAGTATGTATAAGTGTTAAAAATGTGAAATAAATAAATGAATCAATAAATAAATACACAATACAGGGAATTATATAAAAAGTTCCTAAAAGTATCAGAAAAACTCATCTCTGATGTAATATTCACAGGAAATAATCTGCTCAAAATTAATCTAAATTACTTGTTTTACACAAATTTCCTGCAGTTGATGTGTTCACTGTTTGGGTTAATTATATAGTTTGTCAGGTGTTCTGTACTGTTATTGTTATGAACTGAATATAATATGAATATAATATGAAATTTCCATAAAACATGTCACTTAGGTTGTCAGTTTACTCAATGATAGAAAAGGGGACCTTTAAAGAAAAGGTTGTAGGAGGTGCACAGCAGGAAAAATGCTATGGTGTAATTTTGGTAATCTTATTAATACAACAGGCTACTGGGCCCACTCATGCATCTTTCTCTCTCTGTCTTCAGTCAGTGGGAAAGCCTGCATGTGTCATTCTCTTTGTTCTTAAGTAGCTGATCATTTATTACCTTTTTGCAGTTTAATTCAAAATGTTGCAATCATAAATAGGCTATGTTGCTGTAAGTGTGGGGATCCCTGGTCGGGATGTATAAAGGGGGGTGCTTGGCCTAAAACGTTTGGGAACAACTGGCCTAAGACTTAGTCTGACTGTAACATGGATATAGAAGAGTTGAAAGTGACAAAACTTACTTAAGAACCTGAGTTACACAGCAATATCTAGCTTACATGAGCTAACATTAGCCACCATATGCTACTGATAGCACAGACCAAGCAATGCTGTGAGTGTTTTTATTGCTTATCAATTCGACTTTTCATTTTCAGAGACAGAGAGAGACACATAGTCTGGCCTTCAGTATATTGTACGGTGATCTATTGACTGCTTCTTGTGTTCAGTTTTCATTAAGTGAAAATATTGCAGTGTATGCCCCCTAGAGTATGTATAAAGTATGACCCTTTTGACTCATAACTCCTCAGATAAGCAATACCCCTTTATAACTCCTGCCTCAGTCTGTAAAAGAGGCCCAGAACAAAAAGTATGTGACAGAGTATGTGATGAAATGATTGGACCAGAAATATTGGTGCTGTTCTTTCTTCTGTTTATGTGCATTTTGTTATTGTTGTTTTTATTTCACACTTGCTTCTACATTGTAAATGTCTGTTTCCCATGCCAGTAAAACTTTAATTGAACTGAACCTTAAAGCATCACTGTTTTCCTCCAGGGTTTATTCAGAGGGGCTGGAGCAGTGCTGAAGCCACAAGGTCTCCTACTGACATACGGGGTGAGTGAAAAACCATTTCCTGCTGTCATTAACATACACATACCACATTCATGATGATGTTATATTATCACATATGATCAAATCTAAACATAAATGTATGTTAGATACACATAACATCTTTCTTTTTTGTTGTTGTCATCTTCAGCCCTACGCTATGAATGGTCAGATCACCCCTCAAAGTAATATTGACTTTGACTACAGCCTACGTCAGAGGTACGGTGCTTTATGTTTTAGCAATCTTTTTAATGCTTCATGGAAGTTAATTTTGTTGTTAGGAGATGTGAATTGAATTGAGTGGTCACAGCCCTTTCTTGTCAAAAACATGCTGTGCTACTTAAAAGATGTTAATTCCTCATCACTTCAAACATATAGTAACATCTGTTTGCATTGTGTAAGAGAGAGCAGCATTATACTGCAACTAACAACGATTTTCATTATCGATTAATCTGTTGATTTTTTTTTTTTTTTTTTTTAATCATTTTA
>JAJHUR010079198.1:0-26719 GCA_027495735.1 Lutjanus campechanus
TTTTTTTTTTTAAAAGATGGTTATTGGGAATTTTGTAGTATTGATTCTTGAGCCAATTAAAGTCAGAGACTATAAAAAGAAAAAAATAAACAGAAATTCATGTGATGTGAGGTTACACAAATGTGTGAGTGAGTAGTAACATTATTAGAAACTGATGTAATGAAGTAGTTATAGTGGCCCATCTTCTCCATGGATGAACTACTTGTTCACTACTGGAATCACAGAACAACAGTCTGTAAAAAAAAGGACATCAGTGGACCACAGTGAGTCACCACCAGCTTCTGCATGCACCTGATTTTGCAACACAACCTCATATGAACGACAGAATTTTGATTGCCAATAAGATAAGAAAAGATAAGATGTTCCTTTATTAGTCCCACAGTGGGGAAATTTCCAGCATTTCCAGCAGCAACGTGGGTAGCAAAAAAATAGAGAAACATCAATAAAAAGACAATAAATAGCAAACACGCAACATAAACAAGGAAATATAGAAAACTATGAACAATTTAAACAAGAGAAAATACAGAAAATAACAATATAAACATGGGGAAATATACAATTTAGGAATAGTAACAACAGTGTTTTCAAATTTACACCATGGCGCAAAGGATATACAGATACTGCACATTGAAAATTAGAGATTTGCCAGGTACTGATATTGCAATGACTCCCAAAATGACATCTATGACTGGTGGATTGTATAAGCAGCAGGCATACTGCAAGACATTGTGGTCTGGGTTAAAACAAGTATATTAACTATGTCAAGTAGTGGAGATAATGTACGTAACATAACATATGTAACTTTATTTGTATAGCACCATTCAGACACAAGGCAATTCAAAGTATAATGCAAATATGGGTTGTGAAATAAGCAGAGGACCTATATGCCCATTTATCTAGTGAAGATGGGCTATGCTTTATGAACACTTCATATATATACATACATATCTGAGTGAACAAATGCCTGAATGAAATGAAATAAATGAAAAAAAGTTTACGCCTGGCTGACGAGGAAAAGTTAGTATGTTCATTGAAGAGTAAGACAATGTGAAATGGAAACAGACTCATGATGTTAATGAAGCATGTGACGTGTCATTTTTGTTGGTTTGTGGTTGACTGGCACTCTTTTCATGATATCATCATGTTGCTTTGCTTAAAATTTTTGCTAAATCTAGATGGAAACATGACTTTAGACTGTGGTATATGGTGAGATGTGCAAGCATCCGGCATCTGTGTACAAAAGAATAAAGGTTGTGTTTGAGCATTGAAGCGCTTTAGATCTATAAGCACAGATGGAGCCCTCTTACTGTATTTGTCACCCTTCTTCCACACAATGGCAATTTGTGCCATCTGCATTAGTCTGGAACCACAGATACCATACAATAGCCTAAACTTACAAGCAAACAAAACACAGAGATTTCATCATTTACACCCTTTGTTTTTATTGCTATTGTGAGACGCTCATAAAAGCACATTCAGAGTAAGTTTTATGGAAAATTACCAACATTGATTTACACCAGCTGCAGGTTGTGGCAGAAAACTCAATCCTCAAGTGTTATAATTATCTTTAATAGTCAATAAACAAAATCAGAAATCATTTTAGTTTGGTCTGAGTCCAACATTTAATCTTACGACCAAAAGCTAGAAAAATAGGATTTGATTTGAAAAGTGAAAGCATTGTAATGTCTGACTAGCAGCTTGCAGTACAGTCACACATGTAATATGACTCACTGTGGGTGGAGAGGTGTTTTTGAACACTGTGTCTGCTACATTTTCAAGACATTTTATTAGAAAGAAAGGATACTGAAAATTGAAGCACAAAAATTTCATCCCAGAGCATATCAAATAGTAAAACATTCTGTCACAACAACATTTTAAGAAAATAAAATTGCACTAGTCTGTGCAACATTTACAACCTCAATTTCAAAAAATCTGGGATGCTGTGTATATAAATGTTTATAAAATGTATGTAAAAACAGAATGCAATGATTCACAAATCCTTTTCAATTCAGTGGAATACACTATAGACGCTTGCAGCCGGTTCCAAAAAAGTGGGGACAGGACCATGTTTACCACTGTGATATATTATCCTTTCTTTTAACAACACTCAAGCATTAAGGAACCGAGGACACTAATTGTTGAAGTTTTGACAGTTAAGTTCTTTCTCATTCTTGCTTGATATATGATTATAATTACTCAACCATCCAAGGTCTCCATTGTTGTATTTTGCGCATTATAATGCATCACACATTGTCAGTGGAACACAGGTCTTGACTGTAGGGAGGCCAGCCTAGCACCACAGCATCTTTTACTACAAAACCAGACTGTGAGCAGGGACATCAACAACAGCTTTCAAAACTGTTCCCCAAGCCCATTTAGTAACCTTATTCAATTATGTGGGTTTTTACTGCAGTGTCACATGAGGGGTCAAAGGTCATGCACATTAAATGTTGGTTTTTGGGATTGCCCCTTTGTACAAGATTTGTCTGAATTATATGAATCTTGTACTGACATTATGGATGTCAGATGATGAAATATGTAAACTGTTGGACTATTTGCCCAACCAGTCTTTACAAAGGGACGAACCTCACCCCATACATGCCTGTGAATGATTGAGCCTTTCAAGGATGCCCCCTTCATATCCAATAATGATTCGGTCACCTGTTACCAATTAGCCTGTTTACGTGTGTAATGCTCCAGACAGGTGTTTTTTGAACATTACCCAACTTTCCCAGTCTTTTGTTGTCCCAGGCCCAACTTGTTTAAAATGTGCTGAAGCCATCAAATCCAGAATGAGTGTACATTTACGAAACACAATAAAGTTTATCAGTTTGAACATTAACTATCTTGTCTTTGTACTGTAATCAACTGAATATAATCGAAAAGTATTTGCGAATCATTGCATTCTGTTTTTATTTACCTTCTACCCAATGTCCCAACTTTTTTGGAATTGGAGTTATAAGTTATTTTCATAATTTTGCTCTTGTTCATCGTCACCACTTACAGCAATGATTGCTGTTAAGAGGTTTGAAGAGGTTTGTAAAATGTGGAACTGATAATGTCAAAATGACATACCTATTTATGAATATTTGGTTAATCAACCAAACAATGTGTTTCAACAAAATGTTGTAATTTTGCAGCTATTTACATACTATAACTGAAAACCATGTTTATTGAGTTATGTCTGGTATTTCTGATTCAAAACACACACCACTCATTGAAGTTTTTTGCTTTTAGACTGAAGGAATGCAGTCAATGAAATATCCAGCGGGCATCTAAATCATGCAACCCACTGATGCAAACTGCAATGCGAAAAGGTTTTAAGACAATATGATTCAGGGCCGCTCTGAAAGAAAGCTACTTTTATGCAAACATATAATGAATACATATGAGTCATTTTTCAAGGTCCAATGACAACTGAGAAAATTGTGTTTTTGCTTTTGAAACTGCCTTCGACACAGAGGCCCTGACTTTGCAAGGGCAAAGTCGGTAATCCTGTCACATGCTGATTGGTTCGGATGCATTTGAATGACAGTGCTCACCTCATCAGGTATAAGTTCATGTTTGTGAGCACTCCACTCGTGTCCTGCGAGTTGCATTCCAAAGAAAGCCTGGCGCTCACATTAGCATCCCCCCCTGGAGCCAGGCACAGGCATCCTGGTCATTTGCATGCAGCACTCACACTTGCCGCCCCATGCTCAAACTGACTGACAAATATAAACAGGAAGTTATTTTTTCATTGTCACAACACTGTACTTCAAATCTCTCTGTCCATAGGTTGCCCACAGCACACAGAGCCATTAGCTAGAACTGTTTAATACTACTTTGTGCCCTGCGTTGAGTCAAACATTTCACACAGTCTATATCTATTCATGTAAATGCCCAGCAAGGCCACACTTTGTACAGAAATCTGACTTTCACAAACTCATTTATGAGGACTTCTTATGTGTAACTGCTGCAGTGAAAACAAGGAAAATGCCCATGAAGAAATGTGGTGGACTTTCAGTATTGCTGTGGGTAAATGTGTATATTAACATAAATAATTTGTAGTTCTCTTTACAGAGAAGCGTAGTAAATAGAAACATGCACACGTTATGGCCCAAGCTGCTCAAGCAATGAGTGATTTACTAAGTAATTAAGGTTTTTCGATACCTGCGTTGGTAACACTTTATAGTGATGGTACATGAATTATCATGCATGAAAAAGCATGAATACGTAGCACTTCATGAACAATCAGGAATGTACAAGAAATGACAGTATCTCATGCACGACTTAATGCAAGAGCAATATGTTAATTAATTTAACAACTAAGTTATTTCAATCATTATGATTTCTGAGTTTTTAATTATTTTTATGTGTTAACGTGTAAAAATGTCAATTATGTGTAAATAACCTGACATGTTTTGGCTTCCATAGTGAATATGTGGAACATTTGAGACTCAGCTTGTGCACCCCGCATTCACTGTCAGGGGTCCCCCTCCTATAAAGGGGTCTTTCCTGCCTTTACCTCTTTGCTGTTGTACTCCATGGGAGAGGTAACCAACATTGTGGTTGTAGTAATTCCCATGTTTTAGTGCTGTTAAACTACATTTATAAGTTAGCTGGCTAACTTAAACTTATTTTATAATATGCTAACATATTCTATGTCATTTAATTTGTGTAGGGGCTCGAGTTATATGGTCACAGTTGACGGAGGATTTTGTCATTCATCTCTGCTGTCAGAAATACATGGAGATCATCCCCAAGGATATCCATGGTCTGGGCTTCTTCATCACAGCTCAACACAGACAACACTAGATTCCAATAGTTACACTTGTAAGTCTACAGTTGAAGTGACCAGTCACAGCAGTGCTCCTGCATTCTGTTTAATTCCAAGTGTTGTAATCATGATCAACTAAGAATTATTTCCTAATGAGGTCACAATGTTTGTTGCATTTGTTGCTTATGGATACATGCTATATATACATAATTCATAACTGAAATAAGTCCAAAAATATGATAGAATTTAGATTAGTATTTTTTTCCAAATACATAACACCTAAATATACAGTACGAAGGGCCACAGACATGACAATGTAATACTTACTGAACCATAATTACAACACTTGCATGAGCACCTCTGTGACTGGTCAGTTCTTTGTCCTTTTGTCACTTTTAACTGCAGACTTACAAATGAAAAAGACATGAACATCATTAATAATTCAGAAATCATGATTGAAATAGCTTAGTTGTTGCATTAATTAATACTGTGGTTCTCAGACTGTTTCATGATAATTCACACGCCACTAACCCCTGCATTTTTGAAGTAGCACTCGTCTGCTAATCTACTGCCATTCGCTTTCTTTATATGAGGTTGAATGTTTTCTTGAAAGTAAAGTTTAGCAGTATGGCTGATTCATATTTAATTGGTTCTCATTAATCAGCTTATTAGCCTCCAGTGCACAGCATGGTGGCTTTATGTGAGTCTGGTTTAGTGGCCAATGTTGCTGTTACTGTTAGCTTTAAACTGTTAATACATGTTATGATTTACGGAAAATTGTGCAGTTACTTTAAATGTAATCAGGCACATATAATGGAGACTGTTTACTGCTAATGTGCTCATGTTGCTTGAGATATCTTAGAACTCATAGTTGCTGAACACTGTAATGGGCTAATTGATGACTGTGTTTAGCTAAGGTTAATGTGGCTTCATGCTAAGGAAACACAGGGCCAGACTGGGCACTGGGTAATGATGAATAGGTTCAGTTGTTTAAGAGTTAAATTACAAAGTTACTTACCCTGTTAATTCATATATTGTAATTGTTTTCACTTGACCTCACCAGTATGCTGCATGTTTATTTTTTCACTAAGTAAGTACATTAAAGTGGCTTGAGCGTCCTCTTTGACCTGCTTGTCTGACTAAAATCACATTCTTATCTACTGACACATACCTGTTACATTTCCAAATGCTTGTAGGCCTTAATATAATTTCCACTGGATCAAATTAATTCCCCTTTATAATAAGACAATATCAGGTTACAAGACAGTGACAGCTCTTGTAACTTGACACGGTTAATTGCTGGTGGGTGAGTTGTCATCAGTAATTATATACAAACAGGTGACAAATTAGAGGAAAAAACAACATAGTATCTTAGTAATGTGTTTGGCCCTCACATGCTATCGGAAGAGCTTCAGTGCGCCTTGGCACTGATTCTACATGTCTCTAGAACGGCACTGGATGGAATACCTTTCTTCCAAGATAGATTCCCTCATTCGGTGTTTTGATGATGGTGGTTCAGGTTGCTGTCTAACATGTTAGTCCAAAATCTGGCCTGAAACATGTTCAGCTGACTTCTATCATTTTCATACTCATCAAACCATTCAGTGACCCCTTGTGGCCTTTGTTGTCATCCTGGAACAGACTATTCCCATTGGGATAAAAATGTTAATTAAGTTAAAGTAGCCACTGGATCCCCTCAGTGTTGGGGTCAAGCAATCAGGCCTGCACGGCTATCCTGCTGTACACCACACATGCATTCACACAGTTGCTGAGAATATGGTGAAGAACAACTCATCTTACAATATCAGTTTTTACATAATTAGTACATAATATGGAAATAACAATAATCACCACTCATTTTAACAATTACACATCATTATCCTGCATCATTTGGTTTGTGTGAATATATGCGTTTCTTTCTAAATACTTTTTTATTTGTACATTTAGTATATCTGTAACATTTAAAAGCTCATACAGAGTTCCCATTTCTGTAAGCTTGCCATAATATAAGTAAGAAAATGGTCTCATTATGAGCAACATGTGGTTATTTGTATTAAGGAATATTTCAGTTCAAGCTCAAACAAAAGGGAGAAAAAAGAAAAAGCTAAAGCTGTACTCATTTAAGATATTTTGGTAAAATGACTTTGTGCCTGGGATGGCAACAGCACATTGTCAAATACAAAAAATAAAGTAAATAGAATCAGTCAAATTAGAAGGAGCAAAACTGATTAAACAGGAGATTTGTTGTCTGGTGAATGATGTGTTGTTAAATGTGTGTGGGCAGGTCGGCACTTGAGTCTAATCTAACCTGGGCTCAATTTAATACGTCTAATTGAATGGAACAGATGATGATACTACTGTAAATCGATGGTATGATATGGTCCTCGGGTTATAAAAATTATTTATTTGAATCCTAACATGTAAATCCATACCTTTTTTAAATTTCAGATCCTTTTATTTGATTATTCATACATTAAAAATTAGGAATGGCAACACTTGGAAAATATTCATGAAGTTCTTAGAACAACATGATAGTGGAATTGATTTTTCTTTCTGAACACTTTGGCATTTGTGAACTTTTTTTTGCAAGGTTTTGGAAAGAGCTGGTATTGTTAATTGGAAAATGGGGTTGAGGTGGCAGATACCACAAAAATAGGCAGCACCAAGGTCCGTGGAGGTATTAAAGCTTAACACTGGCATAATTTTGTTTTTGGCTCACTGCCACAGTCAGCTCAGCGGCTGAGAGAGGCACTGGTAACTTTCACATACACACCTACATTCAACACCTCCTGCATGTGTTGCTCCTTGCCGAGACGAGATTCTTGCATGAGAAGCATAATCCTTTAAAGCAAAAAAAGAAGCAAATTGTTGGCTTTATTCTTATGAAACTGACACTTTTTACATTCACAGCAGCTCATCTGTATGTTTTGGTGGGTCAGTTGTAGACCATTGTAAATGTAACATGCAGAAACAAATCATTTCATATTCTGCGCTGTACTTACTGGTGGCAATAAATTTCACAGTTTAAGCCAATGTTGTCTTTAAAATGCATCTAACATTCCCTCGGGTGTCTATAAATTGAACTGATGAGGGAGCGAGACCGAGAGCATGCATGTACATTAGGAGTGCTCTACTCTCATGTTGGGTCTGACTGCCTAGCATAATTGATGTACCTGTTTATGTGTAACTGCTTTGACTTAGAACAACACACTGACACCAGTACCAGCCCCTCTGCTACAAACCACCCCCTCCTCAAATTAATCCACTGAGCTTGTGCATGACTTGAATCACAACGTTGTACAAGGTGCCTTTATTAAACAGCTTGTTACTCAGTCAAAACAATTAGGACTGTGCATTATAGAAGTGGTATCCTGGCAACTGGGTATGGCAATGCAAAAATAGAAGGAGACAGAGAGAGAGATGCCTGTACACGCTGCCATAACTGATTTGTTAAATTTGACTTCATGACAGTTGATCTACTCATTTATTTTGTATCAATGGTGTCTGTATAGAGACGAGGATGTCGTAAGTTTGTGGATGAGACTGAGCCTGGCGCTTTGTCCAAGTTGCAAGCAGAGCCACAACTGTGCGTCCAGCCCACAGGCTCTTGATAGAGCCAAGCAGCGCTACAGGGACCTGCTACAGAAGATAATTTTGACAGTGGCTGGAGGGCCTTTCACTACTGTTATTTAGTAGTCCCACCACATACACACAAAAGTGCATGTGCATGTGCATGTGCAGTCCCTCCCTCTATTTCTACTTCTCTCATACACACACACACACCCACATGTGTGCACACACTCACACAAATACTCACACTGACACACCGCCTATCATCTCGCTGCACTTTCCAGGAGAAGAGATTGGTCTCTTTTTGATGTGGAGTGTGCCCCTGACAATGAAGTGCAATTAGATTGCACACTTTACAATACCATTAGCGTTTTGCTGTGCAGCTAGAGGTTTAAAAAACACATGTGTTTGCAGATTGCAATAAAATATAGATACGGGCATAAACACTCATAAATTCTTATTTACATCTATGGTTAGAGATAATTTGATAACTGACAAGAAGAAACATCGAGTTCAACACACATGAGACATACATGCCAACCTCCCCGATTTACCTGGGACACTCCCGTTTTTATTTACCCTCACACAGTGTCCTCCTGCACACTTCTCCTGGTTTTATCCTGATTTATGAGAAATTTTCACACCTTCTTTTTTTCTTTTTGCACCGTACAGCCTATATTGTTTCTATCCAGACAACAATAAAGCTACACATGACTGCTCGCGCCTGCTGTATCCAGTTTTTCTTAATACATCCATGCTTGCACCGCATCCTCTGGTCCTTCTCAGTGAGTGAGAGACAGAGAGAGACAAGGAGATTACTAAAAGGAAGAAATACTGAAGCACATTTCAAGAATTCCTGTTTCCTATGGGAAGTTTTAAAACTTAGGAAAAAAAAAAACATTTGTAAATTATACATGTCCTGTGTTATTGTAATCAGATTTAAAATTGTACTATGTCCCACTGTGTGTTTTCATTGAGTGTCACTTATAGGTCATCTGCAGGCATCTGTTTGCAAAATATGTGTGCTTATTATTTTGTTATTTTTATTCTTTAAAAAGTCACCAGAATGCACAAAACAACGTTGATGAAACTCATTGTTTTCAGGGTAGGATCCCTCTGCTTTGGTTTTTCAAACTCCTCCCTATTTTTGAGGTGTCAAGGTTGACATGAGACGGCAACCATGTTCCCTAGAAATTATGTTTGTGTTTTCAGAATTACATTGTAGTGACTAGTGTTTCCACGACAGTGGAATTTCTAATTTTGATACAATACCTTGAAAAATATTAATATTCAATACCATTTTTGTTATCAAAGTGAAAAATTGACTCAATTCTGTCAGAGGGAAGAGAGAGCGAGAAAGTACAGATGGTAACAGAGTGTCAATACTGCAAAAAATGAGTATTAAAAGCTCTCTAAATATTCAGTATTGATATTTAGCGAAATTTCTATATTCTAGAGTCTAGTGGTGATTAACGTTATTGCTGCTTGGATTATGTTCATGGGCATTTTTTCTTTGAAACACTACCTTTACGTTAACACGCTGGATTCACAAGGAGGTGCTTGGGTCACAGTCTGGGATTCACATCCAGACTTCTGACATATGTAGTTTAGTTAAGGTAAGAAAATAAGAGGAATCTGGGTAGGTTTAGGCAACAAAAGCACCTTGAGTAAGGTTAGAGAAAGATTGTCATTTTGGTTAAATATTAATAAAAACATCTCATGTCTCAAGTCACTGTCTCAAGATAAGTTTAGTATCAACATTCCTGCGATTTGTCAGGTATGTTAATGAACAACATTTCCTTATTATGTAGATAGAAAACATATTTGAGTTGTCATTTCGTTTGCAAATGAGTTAAACATAACTTCTAGGAGACGAGGCTGAGGATTGAGAGTAATTACACCAATATTTTGACTCCTTAATTTACAATCAGAAGTAGCTGTGTCACAATATACCAGCATTGATGAAAATTGTGATACTTATGAAATTTAATATTGATTTCATGTTAATAATACACATGATGATATCATGTAATAAGCCAGAGCATTGTAAACATACTGTATTCTCTTAAATCATTTCTGTTTCTCTCAGTTCAT
The DNA here is from genome assembly GCA_027495735.1 of Lutjanus campechanus. NCBI lineage: Eukaryota > Metazoa > Chordata > Actinopteri > Lutjaniformes > Lutjanidae > Lutjanus > Lutjanus campechanus. The sequence goes on from JAJHUR010079198.1 coordinate 10,424, forward strand.
TATGAATACATCTTTTTCTCAGATTTTCTACAGGTTTTATGATAATATCATTATTGTAAATTCTTTTGGCCAATATAATTGTGTAGTGAAAATATGATATTGTGACAGCCCTAATCAGAAGTTTTGAATAACTTCCCCTAAACATACACAACACTTAAACATTTAGGATAAAGAACACAGCTCAGCATGAACTTATAATCTAACATAATATATAAATAGGTGCTTGTGAAATGAAATAGAAGTGTATGCTACACATTATTTGGCCATTATTTAGATTATTCTTGTGTTTTGACCTTTACCAAAGGGTTAAAATAGATTAAATTTATATTAGGAGGTTAATGGACAATGTCTTTATTGCTAAACTAAATGAAAACACATTAAAATCGACACCCACAGATGTAATGGTGCACAAGCACTCAACGTGTGCACGCACGCACACAAACACACTTGCACACACACGCCACTTTTAGATACACATCATTAGCCACAGCAGGTTTTAAAGTGGCAGTTTAGGATGACTTGTCACTCACTCTACTGCCTCCACCTTGCTACACTCAAGGCTGCCAGGCCAGTAACGACAGGAGCAGCAGCGCACGGCACTCTATGCTAACAGCTAAGCAGAACATAAGGTGACATTGACACAGTCATTGCACCAGCTCTGCTTCCACCCATGACGTCAGTGTCCTTCGACAGGGAGCACGCAGGATGTGGGCTAGCTGAATCATGTGATCGGCCATCCCTATCTCTATTTGTCAGAGTCTCGGCTGTAGCGCGCCTACCTGTATACTGAGAAGAGGGGTTGATGCATGAGAGCTGCGTATGACAAGTACCGTCCAGAGAGAGAATGAGAGACACACACAGACAGAAAGAAAGAGAGGGAGGGAGTGAAGAGAAGAACAGAGCTGTTGTCTGGTTGCAGCACCTGGAGTCGAGTACTGAGGCTTTATGCCATCAGTCATGAAGCATCCATAAAGCATGCAGAGATAAGGTTAAACAGCATTTAAAGCACATGGTTATAAATGGCTGACCATGACCTTAAAGTCTCAAGGGAAGAGAGAAAAAAAAAACAAAAAGAAGGAAGCAGGGTGGAAAGGAATGAGAAATAGAAAGCTGGAGTAATGAATATAAAAAAGATATAAAGGACGAGAAAAGGACGGAAACGAGAGAATGTAAAAGCGTGATATAAAAGGATGTTAAAGACATTCTGTCCTGAGTGAGGCGCAGTGATAAAGAAAGAGTGTCAAATCGATGATACCGTATATAAAGAGGTTAATAGAGAGCATGAGCAAGAATAGGAACAGGTAAATGAAAAGACAATTGACTGTGTATCTGTGCTTTCTTGTTGCTTCACTTGTGTTATAGTTCCTCTACACAGGATTTTTTAGCATGCTGTCAAATAAAATGTGACAAGAATGTGAACCCTTGACTTTAAACTTCCCATCTACTGAACAAAACAAAAAAAAAAATCACTGAATTAGTCAATATAAAGTAATGAATATTATGTGAAAGTTCTGCACAAAATAATAGGGAAGTCTAGCTCTTCAAGAACTTTCTCTGCTCCAAAGTTGTAAGCAAGAAGATACTATGAAAATATTATGAAAATATTTTCTGTTTTTAAATGGATGATATGAAGGATTAAACTTTTAACTTAAGTTAGACAGCCTTAAAAACACCTTTATGTACTGTAAGCCAAATACTACCAGCCAAACTTCATAGGCAAAATTCGCAATTTTACCTCACAGAACATGGGAGTTGCTGCCTTCATCTGTTAGTTCGTTAGTGTTATTGTAGGATATTGGTGAATCCAGGGGCAGGGGCGATACACTTATCTCCTGATTCGACACTGTCATGATGCTTGTGTGTCAATTCAATATGATTGTGATTCACCAAATATTGCATTCTGATATTATAATTCAATGTGATTTTTATCAGCTTTTTTTTAACACTAGACCATGGGAAAAAGTTGACTTATACACTTAATTAATTCAATTTTCTGAAAACAATGCATACATCCCTTCCGAGTTTTATTTCAGCAGCATCATTAGTAGTCTTGTTTTTTTTTTTTTGAAGTAAGATGCTACATTTATCAGAATAGTAAATAAGATCATAGATAAGATTTCAGGCCAAAATGAAGAGGGGTCCTGAAAACTGCACAGTGCACATTGTGAGCTTTGAGGTTACTCTAGCTGGTCAGTGGAGAGTGTTGAGGCCAGAGCTTGAGTTGGCAATGTGAAGTCAGCAGCCATTAGTTTGTTTCCACAGATCAGAGGAAATACATTCCTGAAAGTATGAGCATACATAATGTTTTATGTTTAGCCTGTAAAGTAAAATGGATTCATTTTTTAAAGTAATATGATCATGATTGCAATACCAATTTCTGAAGAAGAGAAGAGGAAGAGAATTGATTTTTTTTTTCTCCCACCTAAGCAGCAGTAGACCAACAACTAAAATCACTTTCTTTGGTTTGGAGAGAGTGATATCTGGCTTATATAACCTCAGTTTCCCACAAAAGCTGTCTAGTGGCAAGGTTATGTGATGAAAATATTAAAATTTAAAGTGTACACTTAACTTGATTGATTAACCTGATTTTTTTTTTTTACGTGGACATTTTGCTGCTGACCCTGTCCACAGCAGGACATTGCTCAGCTTCTGTGCCAGTACGGAGTGTGCCGACTAGCATCTATATTCTGTGGGTAATTGTGCTTCCATTATCATTCATTAAAAACAGCTGAATTGTGCGGCATTCCAGCATACTGTACTGTACGTCTGTTCTCCATTTTACCTGTATGTGTTGTCATGGAGTCAAATGCAATGTCAAATCTAATTGAGTTGCAAAGCTGTTTTCACAAGCAGTTACAATTGGGGGCGAAGGCTGAGCCGCTACCATGCTTGTCAATAAAACCCCATTAAAATGAACACATCATAATTACTGCCTCTATTATCCTTCAAGATCTAGGACAGAGGTGCCCGCTTGTAATTGGCTGACTAACTACCCCATATGTGCATGGCCAATAGAAATAATTGTCCTTGTGTGTTGCAGTGACATGTTAACAGAGTCATATCAGAGTTTGTGACTAAAACAATCAATTTCAAGGTGCTCCCAATCAGCATATTCCTATTTGCAATTATTGATTCAGTACACAGAATGGTGCAAACATTATTAACAAACTACTGGAAGAAACAACACAGCTATGTTTATAGATTTACTCCAACTAAGACGGGTTTATCAATTACAGTAAAAACTGCCTTACAGGATTGGTTTTCCTTTATTTGCTTTAATTGTCAAAAAGGAAAGGAGTACCACCTGTTGTTTGCCCTGTGTGTAAGAAGGTTTATCATTACACTAACAGCTTAGCAATCAGTAAACACTGACAGTTGTTTGTGTTGTTCCAAACAAATTATGCACAGTATCTATACGACAACTGGATCCATGATGAGACAAACATTTGATAAACAAACAGAAGTGGACTCTCGCAGATATGGCATTTTTCTGCAATCTTCCCACATCTCTAAGCTGCTTGAGCAGATTTGATTTATTCACCATCTTAACTTTGCGAGAGTCTGTGGCTTAGTTGCACCACTCCTGTTGTCACACACACACACACACAAAAAAAGACAAGATTAAGAGACTAATGCTTTTAGAACAAAGTGGAGCTGCCGGTCTGTTGTGAGCTTTGACACTACGCTGCTTTAAATCTGCAGAAATGAAGAGCTTACAGAGGTAAGGATGTAGTAATGTTCTCATCTCCTAAAGGAATTAACAGTCCTCACGATGAAGGGGGAAAATGAATCTTTGATTAATAGTTTGGATAGGGCTATGCACAGATGTAGATAACATCTTTCTAATCTCTTCTTCTGATGTGTTCCTCCCCCCACTCTTTTCTTCTCTTGTGTGTACAGAATAGCATGAAGAGGCGAGATGGACTGTGCGATGTTTGAAGATAGATTGTTTTGGAAGCCAGCTGTGAAACTGGGATGATGTCCTGCATAAGTTACATACTCAGATCAGACCCCAGTGCTTGCCAAAAATGATGCGGTCCAATCCCTGTTCTTCCCTCGCTTCCAGAAAGATTAGATTAGGGTTTTTTGATATTGAGTGTTCTCTCCTTTCTATGCTTTAAACAAAATCCTGCTTTAAAGTTTTATCTTCCAGCATTGACCTTTTAACCGGAGATTTTTCTCGTTATATTCCAGTTATTCATTATCCCTCACACTGACCAGGCCTGTGTCTTCAGACATTAATGTGATACAAATGTGAAACTGTTCTATTTTCCCTCCGCTTACGCAAGCTTTGGATAATCTTTTCATATAATCAAATAAAAGGGAAAGTGACATTTCAGAAAACATCATTTTCTTTCCAAACAGGCTTTTGAATACACAGAAGTATTGGTAAGAAATCTCTCATAGTGCAGAGGAATTACTATAATTGTGTCAAACTGGTGCCAGCCAACGAAGGCTCCAGTTGTCTGCTTCAAACATTAATTTTGTCCAATTATGAGGCTCCACTTTACTGAAAATATAGCACATCAAGGACTGAAAATATTTTCTTACTCCTGCTGCTTGTGTAAACAGGATCTCATCAATAGTCACGCGGATCAATAACTTAATAACTCTCAAAGGCCGAATGTTAGATCTGCTCAGCTTCATCCAACTTATTATCTCCGCCAGGTGTAAGCGTGTGTGTGTGCACGATTGTGTGTGTGATCAACAGACCTGGCGTTTCTTCACAGCTAATCTTGCATATTCCTGGACCAATCAGCCTATCAGTATGTTTTGTGCCTCCATGCTGGTGACAGCAGTCTCCAGAGGCATTATGGTTTTGGGTCATCTCATTTTTCTGAACGTGATACCTCAAGAACGCCTTGAGGGAATTTCTTCAAACTTGGTACAAATGTCCACTTGGACTCAAAGATGAACTGATTGAATTTTGGTGGTCAGGATCCCCGTAACCTCATATCCATCCAGCTCTCATGAATTCAATATCTCATGAGCACATGGAAAGAGTTTCTGAAAATTTGGTATAAATATATAAACTTGGACTCGACGATTAACTGATTTTGGTAGTCACTTTAACCTCAGGTTTTTGTCCCTAACTTGAGAATGAATTTGCTTATTATGACAACATTTCACACAAATGTCAAATAGGATACAAACAGTGTTGGAGAGTAACTACTAACATGAAACTAGTTACATGTAATTAAATCACAAAATAAATGTAATTGTAATCCGTTTAGCTACTAACCTTCTATGGCAGCATTTCCAAATCCTGGTCATTGAGGCCCTTTAACCTAAATCCCCCCTGCAAAAAATGTATTTAGAAAATTTCTTCAAATTATGTTTATTTGGTCTATTTTATGACAAAAAAGCAGATGGGTTTTTTTTTGTTTTTTTAACAACTGCCAAAACATATTAAATTAAATTACAGTTATTAATGAAAATGTTGGTGCTTACAAAGGGGTTACATCCAAATTTTTCCTGGTTTGGATTTTTTTCAGGCTCTGTATTTTAGTGAGTGCTCTCTCATAGTTCACCTTGCTCTCCCTCTTCCTCTCTCTCTCTCTCTCTCTCTCTCTCTCTCTCTCTCTCTCTCTCTCTGTTTTTATCTTTTCTCTCTCGCCCTCTGGGCACTATTTAGTACACATTTATTATAATGTGTGGACTGTAGATATCATACTGTGTGCAGCTCAAGGCTTCCCCGAGTTAGGGTTTTGAAAATGTTCAAATTAATTAGAGAGCACAAGCTACATGGTTGAAAATAGACATTGTAATTATTCCTTTTGTAAATAAAAATGTAAAATGGCCAATTTTACAGCTATATGTGTTTTTTTTGTTCGTTTTCCACTGAAGGTCATTTGGTCACAGGTACATAATTCAGTGTAATTTACTACTGATCAGCTGAACACAGGCTCAAATTGAATATTTTCAACCTTGCGTACACTGTTTATAATTTGTGTTTGAGGAAAAGGCAGCGTGAGAGTGTGCAAGTCTATATGAACTGTAGCTCAGTAAATGGGTGGCCGAGTGATGGAAGCTCATCAACTGAGTGATAATCTAATTACTGCTCCAGACTAAGATAGATGGACCCACGTAGCAAAACACACATCTTTGTGAGATTTAATTTGCGCCGTAAAAGCTACACAAATAATTTAGGGCCTTGCGAGAGATATGAATTTTGATGCATGTATATTAGTTTGCGCGGCCCTCAAATGGGGTCTGTTACATAACTCACAGCATGCCAGCTTGTCGAGACAAACTGAGAGTCTGTCGAAACAAACTGGGAGACAAATTGAGTGACGTTGACTGCAGGATCCGATTAAAAGCAAAAAAAGAGCGACATTTTGAGAGTTATTGATGAGTGGTGACAGATGTGATGGCTGCCAGTGACGGATACCACTCCCCCACCTCTGCTTTTGTGGTCGTCTTAAGTTAATTTGCTATCTAGTCTCTTTGAAATTAGACAGGATGGAACATTAGAGAGGCGTTTCACAAGAACTGAAGGTAATATCTTATTTGTATGGCAAGTAGCATGAGCTCATACGAGCAAATCAATGCTGGTTTTGTAGATGCATGGAAATGATGGTGGTTTTGCTCAAGAGCTGACAGTATTTTTATAACATCTGACCTCTGGAAAGAGATGGCTGAGCGTCTTCATCCTCAGATATGCTTTGCAGAATTGCAATCTGTCAGCTGAAGGCCTCAACAGTCTGATAATTGGATTTTTAAAAAAATAAATTGTAACCCAGTGAGGTCATTTTAAGCAATCTTAGTAATTACAAATTACAAATCGTTGCGTGCCAAGGGAGCTTTGTGACATGGCTGCTGTGAAATGGTTCCAAGGCACTAGATCACTGAAAAGAAATGCCTTAGAACGGTTCTGAGTCTTGTAATTTATGCACTTCACATACAGGTCCTTTGCTCTGATTAATTAAATTAGATGTGGCTTAAATTAGAATGTTAATATGTTGTAATAGTTTTCTGGGCTGAAAGAATGAAGAATAAGTGGAATATATAATTTAGTGGTCAATAGGTCTGATTTAAAATCATATAAAAATCTAATATATATAAAATAACAGAAGCCTGTAATGAAACAACATCTTTTTGAGCTGCACTTTTCTCACTTCTGTCTACAATAAACAGGTTTTCAAATGTTTATTACCAGACAATTTGGACTAAGTCATAATTAGATACCACTGCATGATAATTGTCTAATCTTTGAAGTTATAAAAATATGTTTGCACATTAGATTGTCACTTTTGTGTAAAGGTTTGATAATCTCCCTTTTGAGTTCTTCCCCAGTTTTCCATATAACTGTTCAGTACTGTATTTTATTATTTATTTCACAGTTCCACAGATATAAAAAGTTACATATCAGCTCAGGGAATTATTAGTAAATCGTGGACCTGCATATGAAAATTACAGGGACAAAAATGTGCATACTCCAGACTGTATTAATGATGAAATTGTGACTTTCTTTCTAATTGAAGTCAAGATAAGATATGATAAGATATTCACTTGTTACAGTAGCTCAGGGATCAAATGCTGAGGTAGACAAAGAGCAAGTGATGTATAAGATACAATTAAATAAAAAGAAAATAGGAAAATTTAAAACAATGTCTATAAACTATAAATACTATACACTTATACTTATATATGGATAATTGTACAGGATAATTGCACAAATTCTGTAATAGACATATGGTGTATACCATTATATTCAGAAAATATATTTTAAAAAACGTAAAATGAATAACTGCACAGGATACAAGCAGGATATTCACTAGATCAAACTAACGTTGCTGAATAAGTCAGGAGTTGTCCTTTCGAGCAGTGAATCTAAGGCAAACAAGACCAGGGCTGGAGCTGGTGTGGAAGTGTGGGGACTCTAGGAGTGGGATGTCAGCACTGAAACCCCCTGCAGTCAGCCCCTGTTCCAGTCACCATATCATGTCAAATTAAAATTAAAGCCATGCATTCATACATTCTCTTCACCACCATATGCAAACAATATTGAGTTCAAAATGGATATTAAACAATGTAGCACCACACCCTTCACCCCAAGATGCTACATATTACAGTATTAAGCAGTAGCTTTGAATTGTCTGTTAAAAAACACACTTTGATAAAATAATGATACACTTTCTTTCAATGGGCCAGACCATATAAAATATACAGTAACCGAGGCCACATAAAGGCGGGTCTTTCCTCTAGCTAAATCTTTTTTTCTTTAATTGAGAGGCAGGCTTCCCAGGGCTCCAAACAGTTTTAGGAGAGACTGAGTGAATGGAAGTGAAAAAATATACTTATTACACTGGCTATCAAAGTGAGATAACATATAAAAGCCTAAATGTGTGTGATATGGTTACAGAGATACAGTACTGGGGGATTATACTGTTTTCCCACTTTCCCAGAGACACAAACTAATAAATGCTTTAGAACAGACCTTTTTTTAAAATGTATTTAGTAAAGTCTGAAGTTATGTCAGACAGGAATATTAGGCTATTTGGCTCAATTGCTGTGTGTCTATGGGATCAAATAACATAATTATGATTCCATGGGCACCCAGGAATTGAGCGAGACTAAGCGTGTAAGCTAAGGGGGAGGGGAGGCCTACAGTCTCAGACTTTGAAAAACCCCTGAGCTAAATAATGTCAGCTACCACTAGATGCATTAAATTTGTTGGACAGCTGGCTTGGATGTATGATTGAGGTAGCACGACAACTAGGATAGCATATTTCGTTTTATGTTGAATGACAAATGTTAACTGACACATCACACAACAGGGCAAAGTTACAAAAGGATATTCTACATTACTGACTAGTTAAATAGCCATTTCATACCTCCGATTTGTTCTTAATCTGTCATCACAGGCACCGAATGACTCTCTGGCCCGGTGGGTGGGCCAAAAACTGGCTCAGTGGCCGTTCAATCAATCTCACCTGACCAATATGTTTCATGCATGCGAAATCGTTCTCTTAAGTACAGATTTTAGTTTTCTTTAATCAGTGATTATCTCAGGAAAAAGTGTGTGTGGGGTTGGGATCATGTTTCTGTGAAACTGTGAGAGCCACAACAGCTCTCACAGCAACACGCCTGAGAAGACCAAGTGAATGTGCGGCACATAAATGAACAGACAGCATTTAAAAGTTGTGTTTACAAAAAGCTGCGGGCTACAGACTGGAATATAGAATAGTCGCTTTTCAGTGCAAAAGCTATTGTATATTTCAAGTGATTTCTGCAATGCACAGGCTAAAAAGTTCAAAAGAGGTCTGGTTTTCAAAACTCCGTCCTAGTTGCTTAACTGTGGATGCTGTTGCTATCACAAGATATTTGGGTGACAAAAGCTAAGCTTATTTCTTTCTTTGGCCAGAAATCACAAACCAGCGATATATTTATAATATTTTGTATTACAGTAGACTGTTTTATTAAATCTCATCATTTGCGAGACTTGTGAGTTTACTGTGATTTTAGTCTAATTTAGTAACACATGATTTGAAGCAAAACAAAAAAGAACAAAGAACAAAAAGCTAACATAAAGGCAGGCAGGTCAAAACCAGAGTCAAAAACCAAACAAATCCAATGAGGGCAAAATGGGTAACATAGTCCATGAAAACAAATCCAGAGATCTGGAGTACAGGAGATGACACACACGGCTGATGACAAACTGAGAAACATAAGGGTTTGAGAGCAAAAGACCAGAGTGCCTCCTTGTGATAATCGTTTTGCGCCTTCTTCCATATATATTTGAGGCATACCATTTAGAAATACGTTTATAAAGTTCATCCTCAACAATGTTTTCAGCTGGGTCCATAATTGGTCAGTTCGTACTGTCACGGTGTGTAAAACAAAATAAGATGATGGACACAAAGTTGCAGAACAGGGCAGTTCAGATGCATTTTAATACAGACAAAGCTTCCAAAAAGAGTCCAAAAACAAAACAAATCCAATGAGGGCCAAATGGGGACCACAGTGTCCATGAAAACAAATCCAAAGTCCAACAAATGAATCAGAGATCCAGAGTAAAGGGGATGACACACATGGGTGAGGACGAACTGACAGAAATAGAGAAACACAAGGACTAAATGAACTAGAGAACTAATCAGACGCATATGAGGACCAGGACTTCAAAACAGAACAGGACAAAAATCCAAAACCATTACAACCCCTCTTATTATTTAATTATGATTCACATATTTAATCAATTTATCTCACCAATATATGTTAATCTTTCCATTTCTAATTTTCCATTCTTACCACAGGTATCTGTCGATTTCTAAAGTGAGTTCAGACAGTGACATGGCTATCTTTGTTTCAAAACCTTGGAAAAAGTGTCAGAATGGTTTATTTGTTTAGTATTACTTGTAATTTATGTTGCTAGTCTGGTTTCTGCTCTGTTTTTTTCTAAATAATGTTGTTTTCAAAGCCTGTTTGTGCTGGGGACATAATTTGTGTATGGCACAGTTATACAAATCAAATCAAATCAAGTTCCACTTTAACCTGATGATATCTTGTGCTTAATTATTCTCTAGTATTTCAAATATTTTTGAAACCGTATTCTTGGTGTCCATGTTATAATTTTTGATCATAAATATTGTTGATTCTTTTGGCTGCCAGAAATTTCTGTCTAATGTTCTGATGCAGAGCTACAAATAAAAGTGTCATAATAGAAAAAGTTCAAATTGCCACCCCAGACATAACAGGTGTCTAAAATGGGGAGGCATGCAAAGGTCAGGTGAGTGTGGAATTCCCTGCAGAACTCAGGGCCAACAGAATTTTCATCTTCCAGACGATTTTCAGTGCTGTCAGTCTCTCGCTCCCTCAGTCTGCAAAAAGCAGTTGTTATTTCTCATCCAGAAGCTTTTTATTTCCAATGTTTGACTTCTTACACCTTAGCCTTTTTCTCAATTGTCCACCTCCCTGCTGTTTTAATCCCTTCACTGGAATCAGCTGTACTTTCTGAGCATCTAGTTGACAGGCTCGGAGAATATGATCCTGCTGTTGAGACAACTGCTCATCTGCTGTCGTTCTCATATCCACCGCTCATCTCCCTCTCTGCCTGCTCCTGCTGCTCCATCTCCTCTATTTCTGTGTTGACAGAAGCCTGTTTTAGATGAAGTGTCCTTTTGCGTCATGCACCTTTCTCATCAGCGAGAACGAGTTTTTTCACATACCCTACAAGGCCCTCTCACCCTCAGATTTATTGTCAGTGTGGAGGCTGAAGTTGACTGCCTCCTCTCTGTGATGTATTTTCACTGATGCCCTGACACTCTGGAGTGTAGAGATGAGCTTTTACCATCAATAAAACACACTTCTGTTGGTGTAGACATGCAGGTAGATGAGTGGGTGAAACAAGAAATTGTGCTGAGATTTGAAAAGAGGTCAAATTAGAAGACATCATTATGTAAATCTGGGAAAGGCTGTTTCATTATTCCTCCCCTTCACATTCAGAAGAGCAGACATAGGGGAGACTGGGGATGGTTGCAACAGTGTTTGCATTTCTTGCAGTTACTCAGAGACTATTTGGACTAGACCAACCAAATCTTTACATATCTGTCTGCTAATTGCCATTTAAAGATGATTCCATATGATGTATTGCTTACTAGGGATGAGCGAGTACACCACTATCTGTATCTGTATCTGTTCAACCATCTAAATTATCTGTATCCGTATCTGTACTCGGAGTGGGCGGGACCTAACGGGCGTGGTTTGACCGGGAATGGGTGTGGCTTAAATCGGTACATTATTTTAAGTCTGAAATTGATATGGATTCGATATGTATTTAAAAGGAAGAAGTCAGATTTTACAACTGATCCCAACCCCAGGGACAGTTGCAACACAATCAGGGGATGGATGCAACATATTAAAAATACATCGATTTCTCTAATTGTATCAGTGTATCAATATGTATAGTGTTTTGAAAATATGCATTGTTTTACAATGATATTATTGTTCTATTCATAATTTATCAGATAACAGTTATTGAGATTTGTTTGTTTATAGCTCATACATACATCTACCTTGAGTCAATGGGCAGATGTTGCAGATGTTGGTTGTTGGTGAACTATCCATGTAGAATTGGGTAGGGACAGTAGAGATATGATATGATTACTGAATTTCCCTTGCAATAATCTTAAAATTAAAATCTAACATAATAACAAAACACAACTTATGGATGAAATTACTTTCAAACCTCCAAAGATTTCTTTGTCAATAAATGTAGCAGCAGATGTTGAATATGTCTTCTGTCTTCCTGGTGTGGAGAGGGACTAACTGAGCATGTCCTGTATGAGAATCATCACCCTAACATGTTTCTGATTGAATGAATCAGGCTTGTTGCAACTGTCCCCTGTGGCCCCCACCCCCACTCTACCCTACATCTGTGATATACTCTGAGTTAAAACTAAATACATTTTTTTTTTCTTTTTTAAATACTTTTCTTTCTAACATTTTTTTGTCAATGTCTTGCAGATACTCTTGTCTCTCCCCTCCAGGTGCACTTTTTCCTCCTGCTTTTTTTCCTGCTGTGACACTTTACCCCGATGTCTCATCATCTCCGCTACCCCTTCTTCCCGTCTTCCTTGCATCCATTTGATGGCGGTGTCCTTCACCTTGGCCTCATCTAGGGAGCAGATCAATAGAGGTTGAATGAGGCGAAGCATCACCCTTTCAATGATTTCCTCCTTCCCTTGGATTCGGTTGCACGTGCATGTACGGATTCATGCACATTGATATATTTGTCTGGCAATGTTCTGCAAGCTAATTCAGGGTCAAACTAGTTATTTCTTTGAGCAAATGAATATTCGAAATCTTTTTGGTAATATATTGAAAAGAGCAGGGACATTCAGCATGTCTCTGACATTATCAGTGTTTTTGTCCGTGGACTATTTTCATCTTTTGCTTCAGGAAAAACTTTTAATTGTGACCGAAGTGAACTGAAACAACCTCACAGCTCCACCATGACAGGGTATCTGAAAGCCCCTCTCATAGCTCACATTTATTAAGCTGTTTTATAGTTTGTTTCAATAATTGTCACAGTTTAAATTACTGAAATTGCCTCCCTGAAAAATGTGTTTTGCACAGTCCTGGAAAATGGCACACAGTGTTAACATGAGGTCAGACATGGTATTTCAAAATATGTAACTGCCAGATGCTCTCTAATCAGTTCTATGTAGTGGAAATTCTGCCTACCACTCTCTCTTGACACAATGCTTTCTGAGTGAACATATTTTTGTAGTCATGTTGGACATTTTCCAATGTGAATCGTTAGGCCTGGAGGGGATCTTGCGATCACTTCAGCATGTGCGTAAGTGAGTGTATGCAAGCATGTGTGCATGGTCAAGGCACCTGCATCTTGTGAGGAGATAATCTTACATACTACTGGACCAATTGTAATGTTCAGCTTCCTATCAGTCCTTTGCAGTCCCCTGCAAAAATAGTCTCTAAGTGAAGACGGCTTGTCTCTCACTGGAAATTATTCACTGGAATCCTACATGTATACTGATTACTTCCATTTTGCCAAAAAATACACATAATACCTTTTATTAAATTCCTTCAAAGTTGCAGGTCAATATAGTGGTAAGCTCCATACTAAATTCCCTTTTTACTACATTATATGTGTGTGGGCACACATGGATGTAAACTGCAACTTGATTGGTTGGTGCAATGCTGTAAATCTATTTTTTTTCACAGATCTGTTTAATGTGACCATTGACAGCTGACTTCTCACTCTCCTTAACCAGCTGCTAAGGGCCACAAGTGATCAACAACTGCTTCAGTTTGAGATCTTGTTTCAGCTAGAGACAATTTATGTTACGTTGCTATACTGGTATAGCCTTTAAGAGCTAAAGTACATTTCACAAGATAAGAACCTGTTTCAAAAAAGGGAGAATTAAATAAAGCTAATTTTTATCATACAAATGATGTGATAATTGGTCCTGACAGAAAATCTTTCGCACTTAGCCTCTACGGGAAGATTTTGTAACCAAGGGGCACCTGCCCTGAGCAGCAGCAAGATAAATCCCCCCACAGAGCCCAGACACTGGAGGTGGTGGTGGTGGTGGTAGCTGATGACTCTGCTGGGACTGATGGCTGATGACACTGATGAAATGATGAAGCTGATGAATTCGCCAAGACTGGGTCGTAATGAGGCAGTGGAGGGGTGCGTATACTCTACCAGCAGCAGGAAGGTCTAAAGACAGAGAGAGAAACACAGTTTTAAAAAGACAGCAGCAAGATGATAGACTACCGATGAAAATGTGTCGCTGTGCTAATGGATAGAAGTGACCAGCTGATGGAACAGTTGACAACCTGAGACAATGACAGCAGGAAGAGGAGTGAACGGCAGGCTGATAAGAAGAATAATCCAGTCCCAAACGTGCAAAAGTCTTCATAACTGAACTTTCACTGTAGCTTCATTTAGTGGCAAATAGCGGTGAGCTTGTTGAGTGCAGCCAACTGAACACCGCTCACCCTCCTCTTTTAAGAGTGCAAGAGAACCTATGGTGTCTGCAAACCTTGCAAAAACATGAAAGGCAGTCTCTCTAGTGCCAGTGTTTGATTTGTCAGTTCTGGGCTACTTACATGGTGCATCAACATGGTGGCCTCAAGGGAAGAAGACCTCAAGGGAAGAAGACGTGCACCCTCTGTAGTTGTAGATTTTAAGGTAACAAAAATAACAATTCTTTTCAAGTAACTACACACTCATGAAAACAAACATTATATTCCATTTCTGACATATTCTGCCCATAGATCCCCCTAAATCTTTAACACTGGACCTTGAAGTTTGCACAACATTTCGCTCTTAGCTAAAGCATTCACTTTGCTCATTTACTGAGAACTGACCAAGCCTGGTCAGATGCACACTGGATCTATCAGTAAAATATGATAACTTCTTAGCAAGGGATGCACCTGTATCTCAATATATTATTTGGAAAAACACAAATAATGTGGTGGACCCAGATATTTCTTCAATTCAAAGTTCGCTCGTTATTATTCAGAAAAAGTGAGCTCTATTACTTTGGTATAATTAAAAAAGTTTGCATCTGCCGTTATCAGTCACTGATTTATTGCACCAAGATTATTACCTTCAACTGAGGGATATTTTTATGTACTTGTACATCTTTACTGTAGAGTTTCTGTTTATTATCATTATTATTATTATTATTATAGTTTCTGAGTTTTCAATAGGTGGCGGTGGGCTTTAGACATTTCATAAAACTTAGTTTAGCTGAAAATAAATAGACAGAGAAAGATGAAAAGTACAGTACAAGAACTAGAAAATATTTTTCATAATCTACTACCAAAATTAAGTCATTTTGAGGCGCAACAATTGCATTGTAACTTCCAGTGTAAACCATGCCCACCTCTGGTCCTATACTCAAACACAAATACAGAGACAGATCATTTTGTGGGTTGAAAAGATACAGATAGAAATAATGACGTCTCTGTGCACCTCTTTTCTGAGCCTTAGGAACAAGTGTTACACCAACCTGGTTTTGATAGATATTATCAAGTAAAACAGGATTAAGCAACTGCACAGCCTCATCTCAAATCTACTCAGAAACTGATCTTGATATCTCAAGTCATACAACAACAGGAGAAAAACTGTAGAATGGTAAATGTAATGTTTGTTTACAGGTTCTGCTCTACATTGGATGAGTTTGGAGTTCTTCAAAGTTGTCTCTCATGCAGAGTAAATTTGATCACAACTCTAAGATAGCTCAGGTGTTACAACAGTTTAGCTGTCATGTGAAGTGGCAAACATAACAAAGTTTATAATGAGGCTAACTTATTTATAAATTACTTTAGCGCTAATGGGTTTAAGAAGTAAATTTCACAACATTTAACTTGGTAGACATGCTGCGGCTTACAATGTTCAAACAGTAATATACAAAAATTTCTAGAGCATCTATGCAGATCTTTATTCATATGTTAAATATGCATAATGGCACCAATAGACCTTAACATCTGAGCTGTATCATCTACAGTGTGATGTTCAGCTGAAGTGTATGTTGCTTGTTTCTGCGGGCTTTGTAGACTCGTTGGTCCACAAATACATGATTGTTGACTTGCATCAGCGAGCATGCATCTATTATTCATATACTGTATATACTGTACATACACATCTTTCTCAAAAAGGAAATATACAGTATATGTGGTTTATCTGCACACAAGTCAAGTCAATATATTTCACAAAATTGTCACATGGCATCCCCATTTCAATATGGATAAAACTGTTGTCTGTGTGTGTGTGTGTGTGTGTGTGTGTGTGTGTGAGTAAGGCTGAGGAAGTAGGAGTTG
>JAJHUR010079199.1:0-13699 GCA_027495735.1 Lutjanus campechanus
ACAGATACTGAAGTGTGCATATTAGCCTGTTTCCTCTGGAAGTTGCCTCAGTTGTTTGCCATGTTTTACACATTACATGTGTTTGTCTCTTTACTGAATCCCAAATGATTGCAAATAGCAGAAGTGCTGTTCTTTTTCACTGTAAGGTCTTTGTCAACCACATTCTCTCATTCTTCCGTCCTTCCTCAGCCATTATTGCTAGCTAAACTCACAGTTGTCAGCAACTTAACACCAGTTTATCTAACACTAGCTGATGGCTATCTAAGTCATCAAATGCCAAATGCTGTGAATGCATGGCCCATGTGTCCAGGGCTTCATTTGATAGGTCAAATGTTTGCATGTTGAGTATGAATGTATGGCACAAGAAAAATCATTTTGATTTTTCTTATTCACCGTGTTTCAGGCCGTCTTTTGTGATGTGTTTATTGTGCACATGCATATTGCCATGACAATGAAAATATGATTCACTGGCTGGAGCAGAGAGTTGGATGAGAAGATCAATATCTCTCTTGTAACTGTGCTCTAAAAAAGTTGATGGAGCCATCAGCCTATTTGCTTAGCTTATCTTAGCTTAGCATAAAGACTGGAGACAAGGGGAAACCGCTAGCCTGGCTCTGTCCAAATGCAGCGAAATCTGCCGTGAGGCACTGCTAAGCCTCTTCAGTGTAGAAATGATGAGGTTTTTGGGAGGGTAACGTGTTGGATTATATCTTGGCCTGGGAACAGTTGCTAGGCAACCAGCTGAGACCACATCAAGTCACTGCTCGCGTCCAAGAAATATTCACACATAACCTCCCATTAAAGCTAGGGTAAGCTGTTTACGTTCGCTATTATTGGGAAAAGTTTCACAATAATGTTTAAGCATAATGCAATTTAAGTGGTTTGAGAGACTTAAGCCAGTCACAAGTGAGTAAGATAGCTGATTGTTGAGTCTCATCCCCAAAACGTCAGTATTTGACGACCTGGGAATGAGACTCGACAATCTACTATCTTTCTCCAGAATCGCTTACTTCACCTTTAAACCACGCTTTGTCGTTTTAACACATTATTTTTGTTTTGTTACCTTCAGACAGAGCCGGGCTAGCTGTCTAACCCTGCTTCCAGTCTTTATGCTAAGGTAAAGACTAGAAGACTGCTGTGAGATTGGTATCGATCTTCACATCTAACCCTTGGCAGGACGGTGAATAAGCTTTTTTCCCCACAGTGCTTAACTGTTCCATTTAAGGAGAGAATCACCAAAGCCATAGTTTCCTCTCAAGCATCTTTTCACATGAAAATGCCCTCTCTGGATTGTCATTAGACGGTGTCAGTGTGGGGCAGCGGTGGGCGGATAGAGCTGACAGTGGCCAAGTTCATGGCTCTACAAAGAATCGTGCAGCCAGACTGGTACCAGAGCATGTCGGACGGAGAGACGTGGCAGAACAACACCTCTCGCAAAAGGGTTCGAAAGTCAGTGGATCGAACTCTCGCCCACTTGGATGAGTGTCTGCTGGTGCACCAAAAATCACAGGTACACACACATCCCGCAAGTCTAAACACTCACACAGACCACTGCTCTGCTACGTTTGTGATCAGTCATGCACGGCACGAGCACACAGGACGAGGATTGATGGTCGGTGTTTTTGTTGTCACAGGGAGCCGCTGTGCAGCTGTGATACGGCTGGAAACACAGTGAGATTAGGAGGAATACATTATCAGTGGGTACATACATTATCAGTAGGTGTGTAAGGACTCCGCATCAAGCATGACTAATGAAATGAAATCAGCTCTTTTTATTTTTTTAAAAGCAGTGAAGCGCTACATCATTTCATGATAGAAAGAAGAGAGTGAAGCCGATAGTCATGAGTTATACATATGACACGTAACTTAGCTATGCTTCAGAGGAGCTCATATATTTTCTAATGACATTCCTCTAGATGTAGTAGATCTGTAGCTTAATTTATAGCAACTAGTTTATTGTATGTTTTCGTGGTTGCATTAATCTGAAAGTGTCGGATATGTTATGTCTTTTTAATGTTGTTTTATATGATATTATGCATTTCACTGCTGGTATGTCATCACTAAATGCTCTTCTGGCTGCAAACTAAATTGGCTCTCAGCTTTCAGCCATGAGTAAAGCAGATCAGTTTAGCTCTGAGTTTACACTATTTTGCATCTATGCTTTCTTTCCCACTATTTCAGCTCCTCATATTCTTTTCAACTCATTCGTACTTCAAGCATGAACCTCTGTTCTGTAGGGTAGGATGATATTTTAAATATTTCCACCCACATATTTCCATCCACACATCCAGGTTTCTCCTCTCCACTGGAGTAAGATGAGCTTCATTGTCTCGTTGACTCATCATAAAATTCACATTCAAATTCCATAGAAAAACAAGGTAAAACTCACCAAACCCGTCTTTGTTCGTCTTTCCAATCTTCCAACAATCATTAACTCTGGTTTGGTCAAAATAATAAATAAATAAATTCTTAATTCACCATGTTAGATGTGCAAATATTTTATCTCTGCAGGTTATTTACTTCTCATTCCTCCTCCAGCTCAGTGCACTCGTCACTGGCAGAGCGCATGTGTATTTTGCTGCTGAATAATTGTGTGTCAGAGCAGCGACCGTTAAATTAGCAAAATAAAATGACAAAAATCACTGGCTTTAATACGAATTAAAGCCAGCAGTTCAGTTGGCTTCAACTTCTCAACAAATATTCCACCTTTCATGCATTTGTGGTATTATTCAACTTTTAAAAGGAGCAATGCGGTTTAGTTTATCTTTTCAACAGCCTGCATTCACACCTACAGTTTCATCAGAAATTGTCTTCTCTAGTTTTATATCATGTCACTGCCTGTATGTCGGTGCTAAATGCTGCGTTTATGTGCTCTACTGTGTATTTTATTGACCGGCTGCAAAGTGAATTTCCCTCGGGACAATAAACGTTAAATGTAAAATGATGTTGAGCAAGAGGCCGAACAGATCCAGCAGTGTACTGCGGGTAATTCTTGACATCAGTGTTGTACTGTGCGAGCCGCTTGATTGAGCTCTGCTCTCCCACCCCCCACTGCGTCTCTCCTCCTCGGGATGTGCAGTCTGCTTCACGTCGACTCATCAGAATCCAAATGGGCTCTGGCAAAAATAAAACCTTTTTTTTATTGCATTTGAGGAAGATTTCTTTTTTTTTTTTTCCTGATCACATGCCATGTGTGGTTGGAAAAAGGAGCTTTAATCTCTTTAACATCTATGTTTTGTCAGGTTTCAGTGTGTTTTTTACCTCTTTCTGCATCTATCTCTCACTTTCCTTTCCATCTTTCTGGGTTTCTCTCTGTCAGCTTTTTAATCACCAAACTGTCTGTCATTGCCAGGAGTTGGAGGGGGTGGAGGTGTTTGGAGTGGTGGAGGGAGGAGACATCCTGGAAGAGAGGGTGCGTTCAGCCAGGGAAACAGCCAAGAGACCCGTGGCAGGTTTCTGCCTGGATGGCCTCCAAACGGGCTCCATGGACCAGGCCCTGAGGACTCAGCTCATCACCGCTGTGACCAAGGAGCTGCCTGAGGACAAACCCAGGTTAGCGCTGCTTGTCACTGAGTGAGAAATGAATGTGTTTATTGATTAGAGTTGTAAGGGCAGGCATTCTTCCCACTAATCATACACTCTGAATACATTAAACCAACCGCACCTAGACAAAAGGAGACGTAGTGGGAGGATGGACAAATAATGCCTCTGTGTGATTCATTATCTTGACATCAGTTAGACAGATGTGACACAAAGGCACAGCTTATGTTTATCCACCAGTTTGAGATCAACCTGTAGATGTTCTACTGTATAATTGTGTGTTTAAAGTGATGTTTGAAATAGATTACTTGGTCAAATATTCCATTTAGGGCTGTGACTAACGATTGCTTTCATTATTGATTATTCTGCTGTCATTTTCTGAATTAATTTCTTGGTCTAAAACATGAAAAAATAGTGAAAATGTCCAAAGTGATGTCTTCAAATGTTTGTTTTGTTTTGTCCAGCACCTAAATATATTCAATTTACAATTCTATTAACCAGAGAGAAGCAGCAAATCTTCATGTTGGAGGAATTTGAACCAGATAGTTCAGAGTTTTTTGCTTGAAAAATGTATTGAATAATGAGAAAAATTGACACTCATTCATTTTATGTTGATCAACAAATTCAGCTCTAATTCAGTTAATAATGTAAAACAAGAAAGCGAACAACTCTTTATATTTGTGAACCTCTAACAAGGAGATGCTCAATATCTTTAGAATTATCCAAACAATTAATCAGTTTCTAACATAAATTCTTTGCTACAGATACATAAATTGATAAACAGACATAAATTGATCAACTATTAATTCATTTGAGTGCTTTTCCAGTGCAGCAGTCTAGTTTTAAGATGCAGTGACTGATACCATCAGTGTGCAAACCAGTGCGATTCACAGACGGAGCGGGCTCAGTTGGTCGGTCCTGCTCAATCAGTTAATTATCGTGCTTGATTGATTGCATGTGAAAACCGAGCAGCTCTGCGGTGCTCCCCCAACCCCTCCACACTTTGTCAGCTGTCATTATCTCAGCTCGACCTTAAAGACCCCCTCCAATGAAAATCTGGTTTTTAACCTTGTTAATATGCCCATATGGTGGGTTTTTTATATGCTAAAAGACATATTGTGAGTGGTATAAACAGTCGAAGCTGTGGCTGATAAGTTGAACCAATGTCTCAAAACATGGATTCAGAAACTTGCTCCCCAGTTCAAACGTGTGTGGCTGAATTACACTTAAAGTGATACCAACACCAGTCAAGTACTTTACTTGATTCCTTTTTTATGCATCCATACAAATGTCATTTACATTTACAATGTCAAACTTCAGTTGAAATGAACAACTTTCCTTGCAGACACCTTAAACCAAAAACACAGATTTGTGGAGATTTTGTGGTGGAGACGTACATTTTTCCCTGTGATGGTTCAGATGCTGGACAGCAAGAAGAGCATGATACAGTCTAGAGTTTAAAACAAGCAGCTCACACATATGAATGCTAAAACATAAAATAAATGTATATTTTGCCAATTTTAAATAATCTCATAAATATGTAGAGTTGGATGCTTTCTTCTATTTTACAGTTTTAATTAAATTAGAGCTGAAAGGATAAGTTGATTAATTATCAACAGCAATTAATCAGCAACTATTTTGACAGTCAGTTTAATCATTTGTCATTTTTCATTCTCTGATTCGAGCTTCTTCAGAGTGAGGAATTGCTGCTTCTCTCTGTTTTAAGTCATTATAAATTTAATTTCTTTGGGTCATTTTTAAGACATCACCTCAACACTTTTCACTTTTGTCTGTATTAAATAAACAAAACAATTAATATAATAATTGTTAAAATAATTTGCACATTAATTTAATGAAAATGATCGTGAGTTGCAGCACTAAACAGAATCTTACATTAAGTAGAAAAAAATCACTACCACTATCAATATTGTAGAGCAATAAACAGGGTCTTCTGTGCATATTAAGAAAAGCTCTAATGTCTTCAACCAGACTAACTACACTGGCAGAGTAAAGGACAAACTTTTTCAAGAAGTTTCTGGTTCTCCAAACTACATAAGCCTGCAGTCTTTCAGAGGCTTTTCAGTGGAGACTGTCCCACATGAGCGCTCTTCTCCTTGAGGTGATGGAGGAGCTCCGTCAGCAGCTCTGAGTCTGAGAGAGAGGGCCTGTGAGGAGCAGCAGTCTGTTTCCAGGAACTCCCTGTGAGCTAAGTCTGGTCATGAACAGGCTCATCTCGAACCGTCCCTGCTGGTAGTTCTGGCTGTTGGGAGATGCTGCTTCGTCCTGGAAAGTAGAGTGGAGTCATTATCAAATGCTAAATTGGGCTCGACCTTGACGCCTACAGGCAGCGAGTCAGAGGGAGCCAGCTAACTGAAGAGCGAATGCACAAACACACAGTGGTGCACATGTTGTTGGACTCGCTGCTGGTGCCTCTTATCTACCAGTAATATGTTATACAAACCCCGATGCCAAAAAAGGCAGGACGTAAATAAAACAGAATGCAGTGATTTGCAAATACTTTTTGACCTACATTCAACTGAATACAGTAAAAAGACAAGATGTTTCATGTTCAAACTAATTAACTTTGTTGTTTTTTGTTTTTGTTTTAATTGTACACACGTCCTGAATTCAATGCCTGCAAAATGTTCCAAAACAGCTGGGATAGGAGCATGTTTACAGCTGTGTTACATCATTAATTGCTGAAGTTTTTAAAGTGAAATTCTTTCCCATACTTGCTCGACATACAACTTCTGAAGCTCAGCAGTCTGGGGTGTCTGTTACTGTATTTTACGCCTCATGATGTGCCACATTTTCAGTAGGAGACAGGTCTGGACTGCAGGCAGGTCAGTCTAGTACCTGAACTCTGTTACTGTGAAGCCAGGCTGTTCTAACACCTGCAGAATGTGTCTTGGCATTTTCTTGTTGAAATAAGCAGGGGCGTCTCTGAGAAGGTCATCTGGATGGCAGCACATGTTGCTCCAAATCCTGTCTGCACCTTTCAGCATAAATGTGGCCTTCACAGATTTGCAAGTTACCCATGATGCCATGGGCACTAACACACCCCCATACCATCACAGATGCTGGCTTTTGAACTTCGCACTGGTAACAATCTAGATGGTCCTTCTCCTCTTTATCCCAGAGGACACAACGTCCATGATTTCCCAAAACAATCTAAAATGTGGACTCATCAGACCATAGCTCACTTTTCCACTTTGCATCAGTCCATCACAGATGAGCTCAGAGTTTGTAAATGTTTTTGCGTGTGTTCAGTTGTTTATGATTCATTTTATTCAGTGCTTGGTTTTCTGCTGTTTGTGCGTCACTCTCAGGCTGCTGCAGGGTGTCGGGCGACCTGATGAGGTGTTGGCATGCGTGGAGGCTGGCGTGGACCTGTTTGAGAGTTTCTTCCCCTTCCAGGTGACAGAGCGAGGCTGCGCTCTGTGCTTCGACTTCGACGTCTCCACGAACCCGGAGCGCGCAGGTAGAGCGCCCCCTGCAGGTGTGATGAATAACTGTGCTGAAGCATAGATTTGTTACTACTTTCTTATTTCAAGTTGCATCATTTGGAGGGTAAATCATATCTCAGACAACCCTAAACAAAACAAAGTCATGAAAAAAAGTGAGATCAATAGATATTGATCTGTTAATTTATACATGTGGCGCTCTAGCATCAAACTCCGTTAATGAAACAGCCTTTTTTACTGTGAAAGATTTTACTTTCATCATCTTTCTCTTTTACTCATTCTGTCTCATTCTGATGTTGTAACATGCATCAACCATATTAAGAGATGTAGATCAAGCTTGTTAGCTTTCAGCTGCTTTAACATTCTCATTTAAGTTGCTTTGACACCCTCCGCCTCACTTTAGACTGCTGGAGGGATTCCCATTACGAATGCATTGTTTCATACTCTTCAGTGCTCTTCTTCTTTCTTGAGAGAACGGCTCTCCGTGCATCAACTTCTGTAACTGTCTGAGTCTTTAGGCATGTAGCATTTAAATCAAAGCACACAGAGGTTTAATTGTGAATTTAAAAGGAGACAATTGAGGGGCTATATTTAGACATTTTAGACTTTGGCAGCATATATCGTTTATTTTAACAGTTCTGCTCTTGTCAAACCCAAATGACCTTTCAGGTAAGGCAACCTTGCCTAAAGCCACAAAATGACTTTTTTACACATGGGTGTGTGTGTGATGAAGGAAATTATCCTAAAAAGATGGAAAACAGTGGCACTTCTCTTCAAGAGCAAGTGCAATATATGCCTAGAGCAAAGTGACATGTCACTATGTAATTTGGGAGTTTGGGTAGGGGGTCTGTCTCGCTAGATGCATTCAGATGAGAACGAAATGTGATTGTAGTGGGAAATATGGTTCTTATTAGCATCATTTCTGTGCAGAAAAGAGCTGTGGACAAAAGATATCGTGAGAAAAGATGTCTTGTCTTAAGTATGCAGAGATG
The DNA here is from genome assembly GCA_027495735.1 of Lutjanus campechanus. NCBI lineage: Eukaryota > Metazoa > Chordata > Actinopteri > Lutjaniformes > Lutjanidae > Lutjanus > Lutjanus campechanus. The sequence continues at coordinate 7,997 of JAJHUR010079199.1, forward strand.
ACGAATCTTAGAAAGCAGAGAAGGGGGCAGCACAGTTGTCTCTAACTGATAAAAGTCATGAACTGATGATTAGAGATGGCCTGTAATCAGCCCAGCGGGCGTATGTTAATTTCTATAGGAGCAGCCTGTGATGCTGAGCTGAAAGTGCTTACAGATGTTTCTATACAAATGTAAAGGGTCATTCAGAGAGGCTGCACGGAAGATTTACTCTAATTACACCATCTTTAAGCAGCCTTAAATGGTGCAATGTGAAGACGTGTCTTCAGGAATCATCAATCAATCAGGCAGATCATCAGTTTATTACCATGTAGGTTTTCACTTTTGAGGAATTGCCTCAGTGTTTTGATGCATAACAATTACGGTTGGGTGATATGGTAACGTTTTCAAACCAGCCACTGTCAGCTTAGCAAATGGCAATCGCTAATATATTCACAAATTTGAGCTTGGAGATGTATGTGAGCAGCGGGTTTGCTACATTATGTACACTGTGTACATTTACTACGACCAATAAATATAAAGATAACTCACAAACTGTCAAGAAAGGAATATATTTGTCCTATCACCCAACCATAATAACAAGAAACATAGTAAGTAGAAAAATATAAAGAAAGATAAAAAGGCAAGTTAAGAAGTATTAATAGGAAATAGGAAGTTGACAAAAATGCATGGAAAAATATGTACAATTTTATTTAAAACTACTACAAGGATATTAGGTTATTTTACTGGTTATGAAACAATCTCAATCTAATACTGTCTCTATATGACCTACATAACTTTATGGGACCATCAGAGAGAAGATGTTTCTATATCGTTATTCTTAATGCCATCGGGATAGATTCTCCTTCAGATCAGACGAAATGAGCCCATGTTTACATTTTCCCAGGCAAAGTTACTGTAAGTTGTTCATTAGCCAGTTAAAAATAAAAAGGAAACATATTTATTTAGATAATTTTTTATTTTTGACATTATATTTTGTGGTTTTTACGGTGGGGACACTACCACTTTTGTCCACAGAGGCCTCCAAAATGGATACAGTATGAAAGTTTCTTGGCTAAATGAAGGACCTAAACACAACTTTTCATCTACTTTTAAATTAGTGAGCAGCAAGACAAAGTCTGACTGCTGTTTGAGACAGTTTCCACATAATGAATAGGGAAGTATGTGTGTGTTTCTATGAATGCATGTGGTATGTTGCCCTGGAGATGAAGGATTGTATTTTGCATTAAAACCAGAGATGGAATTAATGGCTATTGAAATTATGTATGTGTGTGTGTGCTTGTTTGTGTGTAGTGTCCGGTGTGTATTTTCTCGCCTCAGGTCAGTTGAAATAATTGGATAGAAAGAAATTCAGTGGGTGAAATGAAATCAATGGTGAATCTCACAACAGCTGCAGAACGGTAACAATTAAGTCCAGGCCTGTTGTTCTGAATGTTGTCCCAAGTGAAAAGCTAAAGAAGTGTTATGACAAGAGCTCAGGGAAACACACCAACTCGGCCCGCTGAGGACTTTGTGCTTCGTTAAAAAGTTGTGTTAAACTGGTATCGCACACAGAGAGAAGTTTGGTATCAGGCAGCATCTAGTGTCAGACATCACTAATCGATTCTGCACAGGGAGCGTAATAGAGTTCAGTGGAGGTGAGAGCAGGGATGGTGTCAAACCTAAAGAGAAATTCTAATTCCCCTCTCAGCCAATTACAGGCCCCCATGGGGGGGTTCAACACCCTCACTTCCCAGTTGAAGTGCATTTTGACACGACAGACTATATGCTAATTCACCGTCTTCCTTCCTTCCTTGCTTCCTTCTCACCCTCTCAAAGTTTTCCTCTTCCTTTCTCCATCATTAGAACTTTCTATTTTCATCATTCAAACTTTCTCCTCTCCTCTCACAGCACTGCATCCACCTGTTGTGCTCTACAAAGTTAAAACACAGCAATTTGGTCAAAATTTGTTTCAAATATCTTTTATTAAAGGGATAGCCCACCAAAAAATGAAAATTCGGTCATTATCTACTCATCCTCATGCCGATTGAAGGCCCATTTAGTTTTTTTATTCCACAAAACCCTTCACAGGAAAAGAGTGCAGAATCTCCCAAACAACAAAACATAAAATGCTTCCATACTGCTCGTCTGGTGCAATCCAAGCCTCCTAAAGCCCGACATGCCGTTCACTTGAGCGTGCACAATACTACACCACACACACCCAGTTTAAATGTGTGCATGTGCATGTGAACGTGGCTCCAAGGTTAGTATCTACAGTGAAGATTTAGGCTAAAATCATGGTGTAAGTGATGTCTTTCAAGTCAGCTTGGCACGTTGGGGCTTTAGGAGATTTGGGTTATGATGACCCGTGTTTTGTGGACTAAAAAACTAAACCCAACCTTCAGTCAACATGAAGGTGAGGAGGTAATGAATGAATTTTCATTCATTTGATTCATTTTCATACTGGGAAGCTACAAAATTATATAAATGCCAAAAAAAAACAAAAAAACACCCAACACCGCAGCCTAAATTCACTACACCCATTTATAATGAGTGGGAAGACGGGCGTTTTCACCTGATTTGGCCTAAATTCAGCCTAAAAGGCATAAAATGAATGTTTCCAACTATCAGTAGTGTTCAAACTTCAAACCATTTTTTCTCAACCTCACTGTTTCTGCTGCCTTTGTAAGGCACAATTGCTCCTTAGCACTTTAGTTTAAGTTACTTCTCCCTCCTTTACATCTTATTAGCTTTGGTCAAGCCTCATTTTGTCCCTTTGTATTCTCGTGTTTATCACCCCTCTTTAAGCTACACACAGAAAGACCCGTAGTAATTTTCTTTTTATGCTTTTTTTTTTACACTTTGCTGCTCTTTGCTTCACCCATTTGTGTGTGCTAAATCCATTTTGCTCTTTTGTTGCCTTTTTAATCTCTGTCTTTAATCATATGCATTATGGACCGCTTTTTTCCCTTGTCCTCTTCCCGTCCACCCTGTGTTTTTCATCTTCCTCACATCCCTTGTGCCTGTAACTGGACAGATAGTTTGGGGTACCCTCCTGCAAACAACAGCCCTCTTGATAAAACACAGCTCCTCATCAGCTCTGCCTACTTTGCTCCTATTTTATTAAATGAAGTGAAGTCACCTTCCAGTCAACACACATCTGTGTGAGACGGGCATTGGTAGTCAGAACATATAGCCAGTAAGTAATTACATTATAATGGTGGTGAGAATATAGGACACAGCAGTGTTTAAAAGGGGTCACGCTATAGTATGTGTTCCCATTTTATTTTCGCTGCCAGGCAGATAGAGCGCCATGATTCTGTATATAGGGACGTATTTCTTGCTAAATGAGATAAGATTATGGCGTGAATAGTTTTTGGTCTGCTGGGATTAATGAGTTGTATGTATATTTTGGCAGTGCTGGAGCTGGACAAAGAGAGGGAAACAGCAGGGGAGACCCAACAGAATGGAGAACCCAATCTGGATCAAACACAGATAACATCCTTCGAGATGAATCTCAAAGACAAGAGGTTTGTGGCAGCTATAATAAAACCTTGAGGGGTTTTATAAGCAGCAGTGTTTGCACAGTCTTTGCTTTTGTGTATATGTTGGACACATTTTTTTCCAATATTATTTTATTGGAAGGAATCTTTGGTGTACAAAAGCATATAAATTCAATCCCAGAACTTGCATTCAATTAAATACTGTACAAAGACAAGATATTCAATGTTTACACTGATAACACTTTTGTCAATGCACACTCAGAATTTGATACCTGCAACACATACCAAAAACAGTTGTGACAGTAGCAACAAAAGACTGGGAAAGTAGTGGGATGTTCAAAAAAACACCTGTTTGGAACATCACGCAGGTTAATTGATGACGTCATTGGGTGTTAAAGGGGCATCCTCGAAAGGTTCAGTCATTCACAAGCAAGAACTGCTTAGAGAAAAAAGTCCAGCCGTTTCAGAACAATGTTTCTCCACACACAACTGCAAGGAATTGAGGGATTTTACCGTCTACTATCCATAATATCATTATGGATTGTAGCTGCAAGTTAAGACTCTACCGTACAAAATGAAAGCCATATATCAACAAGATCCAGAAAAGCTGCAGACGTCTTTGGGCCTGAGTTCATCTGAGATGGACTGATGCAGAATGGAGAAGTGTGCTGTGGCCTGATGAGTCCATATTTCAGATTGTTTTTGAAAATCATGGACGTCATAGGGATTGTCCCGCCATAGTTACCCACCCAACCCTCACCGATATAAAATGGATTAAAAATAAATAATACAAACATTGAGTGCAATAATAACAATTATATGATAGATCTGTTGATATAAAATAGGTTACAGAGCTTTACACCAAATACAACGCCAAACAAGATGTATTCTGTCTTCTCAGTGCCAGGTTGAAGGACATCAGGTACAAAGCATGTACAAAAAATTTCTAATTAATTCTAATTAAACACTTAACTTTCTTTGATCCTCTGTCCAGATACCACGACGACTTCAGGCCCCTGGTCGAGGGGTGTGGCTGCTACTGCTGTAAGAACCACCAGAGGGCGTACCTGCACCACCTGCTGGTGACCAATGAGCTGCTGGCTGGAGTGCTGCTCATGATCCACAACACGGCCCACTATCACGGCTTCTTCTGCGCCCTGAGAGAAGCTTTGGCCAACGATAAACTGGACCTCCTGAAGAAACGGGTACTTAGGGAGAGAAAAAGACAGGACTAAGACGGATAAATCGGACAGATAGGGGAGGGATTGATCACTGGATTGACTTGGCCCGAGGCAATCAAAGCTCTATCTTGCTCTTCCCAGTTCAGTGAGAGGGTGAACTGAGATACTGAGGAGACCTTGAGACTGAGTCACTCCATATGTTGCTGAAGTCATTTCTCTCAAGCCTGTTTAAGAGAGGGGGATGAAAAGAGAACAGAGCAGATAAAGACAGCCCGTTTGATGTTTGTCCCCAGGGTTTTTGTCCTGGTTTCACATCAGGAGGACCACTCCCTTAAGCTGGTGTATTGATCTGAGCTGATAGCCAGAAGACAGCAGTGAGGTGGCTGAAGAGGGAAAAGAGCAAGATACAGTAGGAGGTCAGGAGGAATCTGCATAAAGACAGAAATGTGAGAATGGATGCTGGTGGACTATCGACTATGGCTGAATCCCTGCGTGCAGGTCAGCGGATGACTAATAGCCTCTGCACTCGTTGACATAGCAGCAAAGAGCAGAGGGAGAACTTCGTGACCAATTATTAGAGGGAAAAAATAAAAATAGGTCCCACTTTTCTCCCGTTTTGTACATTAAAGGGCCCGTTTGGATTATTTGAAGTGGGGTTGTACAAGGTGCTTATCGGTAGTCAGTGTATAACCTTCAGTAGACCAGCACAAAAGCTAAGCAATGAACTGCTGTGGACCGGCTCAGCAGCAATACATATTTTAGGTCCATATCAGTCAGTATTAATTTAGGTGTACACTATATCTAGAATATTTTCACAGCCGTTAAGTTAAATATCGCTCTATCCAAACCAACCAGACTTCTTTGGCAAAATCAGTAATTGTACCTTCAATTCTATTTTTTTTGACAATACAAATGTAAAGGCCAGACTGGTGCTCAATAAAATGGCAAAGAAAACATTTTTTTATCCACATTTTGTAACCTATGCAGAGCAGAGTGTGCTCCAGAGCCAGAGAGCTGCTCAGCCTGCTCTGGTTTAATCCCAC
>JAJHUR010079200.1:0-13446 GCA_027495735.1 Lutjanus campechanus
AAACAAAGCCACAGAGTGTCAGTGTGATAATACAGTTCTTTGGTGTGTGAATTAATGTAAAACTTGTTATAACATTTCTAGTCAACACTTGCATTATAGATATTCACTGTACCGACAACTGAAATGAAATGGTGAGAGGTTGAGAGAAATAAAAGAGTAAAAGAAAGCAGCAGGAGCAGTACTGTTGTGGACAGGGTCAGCAGCAAAACCTGTTTTACCGTCCAACAACCCCCCCGAGCAGAAAACCACTATTTATATAACCCTCTCTCCAAACCAACCAGACTCCAGTGGCAAAATCAGTCATTTTACCTTGCAGAACATGGGAGTTGCTGGTCCACCACTGCTGCAATTGTTTAGTTTTTTGTGTTATTATGTGACTTTGATGAATCCGAACTAACCTTTAAAAACCCCAAAGTCGCAAAATAACAGAAACGAAACTAACTGATTGAGGCAGTGGTACACCGGCAGCTCCTGTGTTCTGCTACTGATTTTGCCAATGGAGTCTGGTGAGTTTGGAAAGAATGATTTTTGGATGATATAATGGTGGTTCCCTGCTTCTCTAAAGTGGAGGCCCACCGACAGTCATCCACAGACAAAACTTTCTCAACACTTTTCGTTGCAAACCCTTCATAACGCATGTGTCGCTCATGTTTTCTGTATCTGACTCTTTCCACCCCCTCTCCTCCATATCCAGGGTCTCGTAGCCTCTCCTCTTGTAAACACCTGGATCCACCTGTCTTCATAGAGCCCCTGGAGGACTGCTGTGTAGACGAAGGAAATGACATCACACTGCGGGGCGTTGTCACCGGAAGTCAGCCAATCAAAGTGTGGTGGCTGCACAATGGTGAGCCAGGGACAATTTTACACTGATGCATCTCAATGTTTGATTGGGGTCGAATCTTGATCCAAACCCGAAATGCTCTGATACAGTCGCTGAAAATAAAAGTAGCATTTCAGTCTCTAAATTTAATTTTCTTTGTTGTACATTAAATTAAACAACAGCAGCAAGAACTCATATTTGAATTTAAAACAGGTTATTATCTCCTTCAGGCAGTGCTCTGTCTTCAGATCATCTCATTCTTGTGAACGTGATATCTCAAGAACGCCTTGCGGGAATTTCCTCAGACTTGGAAAAAATGACCAGCTGGACTCGAGAGTGAAGTAAACAGATTTTGGTGGTTCATGGTCAGAGTTTCAGGTCACAGCGACCTCATGTCCGTTGCTTTCTTGTGAACGTGATATCTCAAGAACGCCTTGAGGGAACGTCTTCAAACTTGGCACGGATAGGATTCAAGATTTTGGCCACGTCAAGAACTCTAATTATGACAACATTTCACATATTAACAGAACGATTACAAAGGGGCTGCATCCAAATATTCTTTCCCTGCACTCTTCTAGTTGGCAGTTTGTATCAATTAACATTTTGAACCCTTAAATTTTGCCTTAAATGACTGTAAACTTTGTCACAACATTCAACACTTTGTACTTATACATCAAACGGACACATCAGCAATGAAATTTTGCCCAATTTTCTACACATTATCCATAACTCAGCTGGGTATTTTGGAGACTTAATATGTTTATTATATTTCAAAGATCCAAAGATTGGGTTTGAACAATGCCTGGCCATGCACCAAGCATGTGTACTGACAGATCCACAACAGAGGTCAAGAGGTTAACGCTATTTTTTTCTCCTGTGTCCGGCACTATTGTCAGCCTTTCCTCTCTCACATGCTTTCTCTTCATTGCACTTTCTTGTCTGTAACGTATGTATGAGAGAGTGTTTCTATTTTTTTTTTGTTTGTTTGTTTGTTTGCGCCCTTGGACAGGTGAAGTGGCCCGTTTTGGGAATCCGTCCTTCAATGGCAGGGAGGTGAGCTTTGTGGTGACGGAGTGCTTACCGGAAGATGCTGGTGCCTACACCTGCTTAGCAGAAAACAGCGCCGGGAAGACATCCTGCTGCGCCGCTGTGTTTGTCAGAGGTGAGAGAGACACTGGAGGCAGCTCCGTAGCGGATATTAGAGGCAATTCAACTATTTATAACCCCAGTTCCAAAAGAAAAGTTGGGACGTTGTGTAAAACCAATCAGTACATGCAGTGACTGCAGTACAAAGACTAGATATTTACAGTAATGTTCAAACTTTTTTTGCGTTCTGTAAATATGCACTCATTCTGAATTTGATGCCTCAACATGTTCTAAAAACAGGATAATTGGTAAGAGGTGACGGCATCATGATCGTGTGTTAAAGGAGCATCCTTGAAAGGCTCAGTCATTCCAAAGCATGGATGGAGAAAGGTTCACCACTTTTATTCAAAACTTCAACAGTTAGTGTCCTCAGATCACAAACACTTGCACAACATCCCAACTTTTTCGGAGTTGGGGTTGTACAATTATTATAAGCTCAACCTTGTGCAAGGTATAAAGCAGGGTTCCTCATTTAATGAAATAATTATTACTTTATTTACTCTGATCACAATAAGTAGGAGGTAGTTTCATTTCTGATATTCTGTGATCTTTTCTCCATTTCCTCTTTCCGAAAACCGCTCCAGACTTTGAAACTATCTTCGGTGTGCAGAATTGTGTCTCAAACTTCACCACTTCTGCATCCAAGAGCATTATGGCGAATGGGAGATCACCGCAGTCTCCCAAAGATGAACTGCAGAAGTCCAGAGGATCTACTTCTACCTCCCCGACATACTCGGATAAGCTCAGCCCAGTCTCGTCTCCAAGAGGTAATCACATAATGATTCATTTCACACATAAATACAAAGCACTCGATCAGTTTTGACCATGTTAGGGGTTTGTTTATTTCTCATAACAATATATACACTGCAACCTTCCTCACACCAAGAAAAATATTGTTGCCTCTTTTCCATTGTTTTAACCTCTCCCGGATATCCATGTTATATTTTTAAATGAGCAGGAAACACATCATTTCCACTCCTTGCGCGATTGGTTGTCAATTATGCACAGCTTCCACCTCCACGACACTGTAGAGTTTCGATACACCCACTAAAGGTTCTCAGTCCCAAGTGAGCACCATGTAGGGGAGTGGACGGTGCACAGTTCAGCTCTGTAAATGGATAGCCATATAGAAGAGAGGAGCAGAGCCACACCTCTATCCTCGCCAACTAAAACCTACCTGCGCTCCATCTGTCTCTGCAGAAGTCGTCCCAAAGAAGAGGGCCATCTCTGGGACAGGTGAGAATCTTTTTTTTTTTTAAATTCACTATCTCTGTGATATGTCTGAGCAATGCACCTGTCTTTCCATCCTTCACTCACCCTCTGGTCTCTTATTGTTCCCAGGCTAATTTTGTTTGCTCCTGTTAATGTAACTTTCCTGTTAGTCTGTTTTGTGTGTGTGTGTGTATATGTGAGAGTAGCTTCTGATGCTGTTGTGGTTTGCCTCTTTCTTTCTTTCAGCCTTTGTTCTCATCATAATGTGGTGCTTTCAGCTATTATGCTGTCATATACAGGGGAACTTTACCTGAGGGTGTGGGCTGCAACAATAAAAGCATGAAAAGCTCTCATAATAAGGTCTGAATTTCTGTCATGAGTGCATGGGATATGCGGTGATGTTTTTATGGTGCTTATCTCTGTTTATGGTTTATGAATTAGATATAAGAGACGGAGCGGCAGAAGGTAAACTGTAGATACTAAAGCTCTTCAATTTTATCAGATTGTCTCCAGTCAAATTCGCCATCCTGATGCCACAGTATTTGAATATTGACAGCGTGAGAGGCGATATTAACTCCGGCTCATATATGGAGTTTTCTGGTCTACTGTAAATGCACAGTGCTGTTATATAACTGTAGGATACAGTGCAGACAAATGTTAGTCCTTTGTTTGCTTCCTTTAAGGATATTTGTTAAGTAAATAGCATGAAACATGTTGTGGAACCGGGATCTCTAAAGAACAGGTGGACTAGTTTAACATTGTTCAACACAGTTGATTGCACAAGGACTGGTTGTACTTGTGTTGGGTAGGTCATCTGTGTTTTTTCACTTGTTTCCACTTGAGACACGCTACCGTGCAGGATGCGACAATAATAAGGGTCTCGGGGGAAGTCATACTCTCCCAGTCTGTCCAGCACAAACCGCAGATCACGTAATCCCATCCCACGACCAGACATTCACTCCGTCCCTCTGTCTTTATCTCGCGCACACCACGCTGGATATAGTTTCCTTCCAGTGTGATGTTTTTGGGGCCCTCAGCTCGAACAAAGCAGACAGTGTCTGAGTCCTAAACACTCACTTTGTTTTGTCTACACAGGTCCAGCATTGCAGTTTAAAAACCCCCCGCAGCACGTCAAGGTGGAGGTGGGACAGACAGCCCGGGTGACGTGTTTTTTCACTGGCAGTCCTCCTGTTGTGGCGTGTTGGATCCGAAACAAAGAACAGGTGTTGTAATCTAATGCTGTTTTATAAAATAAAATATTTTCTGCCAGGGGTGGGCAGGGAGAGTCCAGGGGTGTGCTCAAAATAAGCTTCTAAATGCTCATTTTTTGTTACTTTAAAGATTAACTAGTACTAGAATGGATAGTTGTTAAAAACAAATATTAACACAAACATCAGTTAGTGATGCTAAGCTAGCAAAATAGCCAGCTGCCTGTCTAATATCTGACATGTTCAATTGAAGGTAGTTCAGGTAAAAACGAGCAGTAATAAACTCCTTGAAAAATCATTTTTGCCCTGTTTTCTTCTGCTGTTGATAAGAGTTAGCTCATGCATGCATTACATGATGTACACAAAACATTTATTTATTGTCTGCCGCAACAAGAGACAGATTGTGAGGTTGCTGCCACTGTTCTCCATGAAGCTGAGCTGGTAGTTAACAATGTTAGCTAGCTTGCTAACAAATAATCTTGTTTTCTCCAATTTGATCTCTTACCTCACACTACCTGTTGCAACTTTGCCTCAACTTTTTCCACACAGCAGGTCACAGACCGATGGTCTGAGCTCATGCTGCACTTTGACTGGTGAATTGATTGGTCGTGGGCACATGCTGCCTTTTGTTGACAGTCGATGTGCATGCATCCATCACACAGCCACAGCATCAGATGTTTCAGCTCCACTGTGTTTATGGAAGTCACTCTGACCAGCCAGGCTCTTGATCTGCACTCCTCTAAAATAATTTCTTAAGATCTGCATGAATCCTGTACTAGACTCGCCTCCCCACGTGCAAAGTTCGCCCCAGCGGTATTTTGCAGGGAGACCGGTTGCTGTATCCTGGGGCTTAGCTCCGCCCAAAATGTTTGTGATTGATTTAGAGAAATGCAGGGCGTTCTTTCCTTTATAACAGAAGATCAATGTCAAGATCAATACCACCAATGCAAAGTCTTGATTTGAGTATCGATACAGTGTCTGTACAGTATGATCAATAGCACAAAAAGAGATCCCTCACATGTTAAATGACATCCTGGACACATGAACAGACCTCTTAGTGCTGCAATATTTGCATCTCTGCTGCTGTTGAGTGCATGCACACAGTGATCATTCACATAATGAACACTCCTTATTTACCTGTGAAAACTGTTTTGTGTTTAAACATGCATGTGATTAAGTGATGAACAGAGCCTCTTAAAAAGAAATGCCACGTTTGGCACATTATTTGATGGTAATGTATTCAGACGTTGTGACATATTTCGCTGGTAACAGATTGAAACCAGATTTTGTGGTATCACCCGCCCCTACTTTCAACTAATCCAACGTTATTTGTCTCATCATCTCAGCATTTACCTCTCTTTCTCTGTCTTTTTCATACCTGCAGATAGTGGACGGTCCAGAGCTGTGGGTAGAAAACACTGATGAGAGCAGCACACTGGTTATAACGGAGGCTAAAACACAGCACACAGGTTGCTACACCGTTGTAGTGAAGGACCGCAAGAACTCAGCACAACACATACTCACCCTGTCCGTCATAGGTAAGACAACACACACTCTGCAGAGTCAGGAACATGTGAAGTGAGTTTGCAGTTAGTTGATCACTTTACTCATCTTCGTCCCACCAGAGCGGCCACAGCCTCCCGCCTCCTGTCCCGTGATCTGCCTCGTCTCTGCCACCAGCCTCGTGCTGTCCTGGTCGGGCCCCTGCTACGACGGAGGCAGTGCCGTCCTGGGTTACGTGGTCGAGGTAAAGAACCAAGGACGTGCTGGTTGGCGCGAACTCACCGCCCAGTGCAAGAGCACCTCCTACAAGGTGAGCTCTGGGCTGCAGCCTCAACAGGAATACTGTTTCAGGGTGAGCGCCTACAACGAAGTGGGAGTCAGCCAGCCAGGACCAGTGTCACCAGTGGTCAGGATGGAGCAGAAAGGTGAGCTGAAAGGGGTTATAATGTGAAAATAAAGGCAAACATAATGAGGCTCCCATTACAGCTGTGGTGTCTTGTAGATTCAGGCAAACCGCAAGAAGAGGAGGCCCCTCAAACCTACACCTGTGTCACCATCGACTCCTCTCACAAAGTCACAGATCACTACAATCTGCAGGAGAAACTGGGAATGTGGGTATCTGTTAGCAACAAGGCTCATTTTTTTCAAACAGGCTTTGCCAAATATCATAAGAAAGCACTTACATTTGACATTTCAAGGGAACAAAACCTTTATTTGCATTAGTTCTCTGGAGGAGGTGAGGTCCTGCCAAGCGCAACATCAGGAGGATTAAATCACAAGCATGCAGAGACATGGTTCTACTCTAGAGAATAACAGATTTACACTTATGCAGGTTTAAAGATACTAGTGGTTGCAATCAGTGTTGCCAGATTGATTTGATGTCTTCTAGCCCAATAATTGCTCAAAATCCTCCCAAACTGGTGAAACACCCAAATATTATCCATAATAAATGATGTGTTGGGTGGTCTAATTGACTGTCTTTCAGTTTTTGCTTCGTTTTCCAGTGTCACTTTGTCCTGTTTTCCCATTTTGGATATGTACTGTATGTCTGGAAAATCTGACATACAGTGAGATATTTATAAGTCGAATGATTGCATGTAGAAGGAATGAAAGAAAACTTAAATAAATCAGCTCAAATTTTCTCCACCCGCCCAAAACCCATTTTAAGCCACACAATGTGACTCAAAATAGCCCAAATGGATGGAAAACCACCCAACCTGGCAACACTGATTGCAGTTAATAATAGTAAAAATTGTGTGCTGCTCTTTTCCTTTGGTTGACAGCAGCTTATTAGAATCTCATATTTCAGATAAAAGGTTGTTTTCTAGATTTTGCTGTCAGTCTCTTATTGTGTTTCACTTCAAAACACTACATTTCTCAAGATCTATGATGACACAACTTCCTTAAAAGTGACATTTCAACCTAAAAGTAAAAAATACATATCTCTTAGCTGTAGTGCCAGCTGAGATGAGTTTTGGAGATATCGGCAGACAGTCGTAGAGATGTTCCTACGTGTTATTGAGTAACCGGGTTGTGATTTCTAGAAAGAGACGGTGCTGTTGAGTTTTTCAAATGTATTTTTTGGCCCTCTGAGCACCACAAGCTGAGTGCCATCTGGTTCCATTATGCTGGACAGAAGTCAGATATCTCTATGGCTGATATCTCCAAAACTCTGCAACTCACGTCACAATAATCTAGATGGATAAATAGCTCTACAGGTAAGAGGTTTTTGATGAACTGAGAGAGAAAAATGACAAAACTTGCCTCCTCATTAGGGGAAAGTTCGGCCTGGTGTTCAAGCTGACCCACAAAGAGACGGGACGTGTGTGCGCCGGGAAGTTCTACAAAGGCCGACGGGCCAAGGAGAGGGAGGCTGCGCGTAAAGAGATCGAGCTGATGAACTACCTCCACCACCCCCAACTGGTCCAGTGCCTCGGGGCGTACGATCACAAGCCAGAGATGGTCATGGTCATGGAGTTGTGAGTATCATCATGAAAGCACAAAGCGGTTGAACTCTTACAGGTTGTACACAAAGAAATCTAAAAACTGTCTCTGTGGTTTGTGTGTCTGCAGCATCGCAGGCGGGGAACTGTTTGAGCGCATCGTGGATGACAACTTTGAGCACACTGAGCCGACCAGCGTGCACTACATGCAGCAGATCCTGGAGGGGATTTCCTTCATGCACAAGCAGAACATCATCCACCTGGACCTCAAACCTGAAAACATTGTGTGTGTTGACACCACCGGCACCTCCATAAAGATCATCGACTTCGGATTAGCCAGCAGACTGGGTACATGAAATGAAATTCTTCTGATAACTTTTTTCCTATTTGTTTCTGGGGTGTGTGTCTGTGTACTCTGTAAAGCACTTTCAGTTGCCTTTGTGTGTGAAATGTGCTGTTTAAATAAATTTGTCTAATATTTACTTTTCATTCAAGTGCGTGTTTTAATGCCAAATGATGCTGTTTATGTTTGACAGATGCCAGCGCAGATCTGAAGGTGATGCACGGCACTCCAGAGTTTGTGGCACCTGAAGTGATCAACTACGAGCCCGTGTGTTTGGCCACTGACATGTGGAGCATCGGGGTCATCTGTTACATATTGTGAGTCACACATGATCCCTAACATAGCCCCTTCTACATTAAAGAAATAGCTTGACATTTTTGAAAACATGCACATTTGCTTTCTTGCTGAGAGTTAGATGTAAGTTTCACTTTCTTGTCTGTGCAATATTAAGCTGAAGCTACAGCCCGTTAGCTTAGCACAGAAGTTTTCACAGTTGGAGGTGGGCTTCCCCGGGGTGTTTATCAAAAGTAGATCATATATAATGGCCTATTTGTTTGTGATTTGGTTAAAGAGATAGTCAAGAGGTACAGAATGGTGAATTTTACTGTTTTTCCTGAAGTAAGAAATGAATAAATGTCTTTGGACAGACCTTTCTCATTTAGTTGGTGTAGTCTGAAGTTATTAGCTAACCTAGCTTAACTGTTGAGTGTCTATGAGATCAGATTACATAATCATCATCACACAAACGTCCAGAAATTGACGGACTAACAAACTAGATAATATGTTGAGAGCAGTGAGAGCAGATTTTCTCACACAGTGACTGTGTGGAATTATAGTTTGGATGATGTACATCAAACTGACCTAATATGTTTTACCTCTCAGTCTAAAGGTTCTTAATTAACTGCAGCTCCTGATAACCTTCATCACAATCAGGACTGTGCTGATGATGATGGCTCAACAATAACTGCCTGGTGTTTGAATACTGACTTTTAATGCCACCTAGTGGATGTAGGCCAGAACAATCCTCACTACTGCTGTCTCTCTTTCTCTTCAGGCTGAGTGGTGAGTCTCCGTTCCAGGGTAACAGCGATGTAGAGACCCTGGCCTTGGTCACAGCTGCACAGTGGGAGTTTGATGAGGAAAGCTTTGATGAAATTACAGAGGAGGCCAAAAACTTCATCAGCGCTTTGCTCGACAAAGACACCAGGTGATTTCATAAACATGCAGCAATAGTACAGCCAAGAACAGCTACTCATGTAACGTTATGCTGTTTTCATCTGTTTTTTGTCTTATTACATTGTTTTCATCTTGTTACATCATTTTCGTTTTGTTACGTCTTTTTCTTCTTGTTACGTTGTTTTTATTCTGTTACATCATTTTTTCTTGTTAAGTCTTTTATGTTATTTTTGTCTTGCTAGGTCTTTTTTGTCTTGTTATGTCGTTTTCATCTTGTTTTGTCTTTTTAGTCTCGTCACACTGTTTTTTGTCTTGTAACGTATTTTACGTTGTTTTTGTCTTGTCATTTCTTTTTCATTGTGTTGTCATTTTCTTCTTGTTACATCTTTTTTTGTCGTTTTCATCTCATTGCGTCTGTCATGCATGATAGTAAAGAGTTGTCAGAAGATACTGGAAAACTCAATACAGTAACAAAGTATTTATACTTTATTACTTAACTGCCTCTGCGTGTTTCCCAGGCGGAGGATCTCCTGTGAGGAGGCACTTGCCCACCCTTGGATGGCAGCGTTTGACTCTCGAGATGTCACCAACACCAAAAATCTGTCCAAGGAGAAGATGAAGAGGTTTCTAGCCAGGCAGAAGTGGAAGGTGACATGTTTTTCTTTGAGTTTGAAGTGTTGTTTTTGTCTTCTGCTTCTGACTTCTGACATTTGCTTGTTGCACAGAAAGCGGGTAAGGCCCTGTTGGCGCTGAAGAGAATGGCTCTGCTGTCTAAAGGTGACAGCTCTGGATCTCCTACCAGCCCTGGAGAAGGTAAGACACTCGCATTGTTTTATTGTCTCATCAGAGCCATTTAACCTCGCTGGCATCTTTCATCGACTCCATTTTTCTTCTACCCCCTCTTTGTCCCAGACTCGCCCCTGAGCCCCGAGGCAGAGCATGCCCTGCAGTCACTGGAGCGCAAGATGCAGGGGCCACCTAAGTTCACCCTAACCCTGGAGGACCACACCGTAGCTCAGGGATCCAGTGCTCGTCTCTCATGTCACCTCACAGGTACACACAGATTCTTATCTTCTTATCATCTTCAATCAAGAGCTCAGGCAGGGCTTGTGTGCGTCGACTGTGTAATTTTGTTGCAGAGAAGCAGCTTGAGACTTACACTAAAGTCAAGAAATAGTTGCTTTTAGTTGATTTTTTAATGAGTTTCCCAGCCACCGTAGGTTCTCGTACGCTTGGAGGAGGAGGGTGAGGCCAGGTGTTTGTAACCTGCAAGGTCATCACTAGATGCCACTAAATCCTACACAATGTTTACATTTTTTTTTATAATCACCCGAAAATAAGAATAGTTTCTGTGTTACCTTAGTATGGGCCTTTTTATGTCCTCTTTCATGGTGGCCACCATGTTTCTACAGCAGATAACATCAGCCCTGGGTAAACAATGTTGTTGCTTACCTGCAGACGCTGCTCGGTCTGACAAGCAAATGAATCATAAACTGTCTCACATTTCAACAGCCTTTATAATATGATTGGGGTAATGAAGAATGTGATTAACATCTTCAAATGTCGCTTTATACACCCAATATTTTTTGTTCTCTGTTTTCTTAATGTTTTGCTACTTTTAGACTAGTCGACTACTCTAACTTAAAATGTTGGTTTAATCAACAGAGAAATTAGTCGCCAGGAAAATCCATACCAAACACTGATTGCTGATGCATCCTTTCACATTTTGTGCAAGTTTCATTGCCCCTGTAGGTTCTCCTCCACGCTTGGAAGGGGATAGTGAGACAAGGCCACTAAATCCTACACACTGGTCCTTTAAAGACAATCTGCTGCAGTTTTCTGTCGTTCACCCCCGTCCTCACGTCTCCCGTCTATCTTGGCAGGATACCCTGACCCGGAGGTGGTGTGGCTGTGTGGCACAGAGCCTGTGCTGGAGTCACCCACGGTGCAGATAGAGTACGAAGAAGATGGATGCTGCACCCTGATCCTGACCAAAGTCGGCCCAGAGGACAGCAATGTTTACACCTGCAGAGCCACCAACGACCACGGGGAGGCGCTCTGCTCAGCCAAACTCACCGTTCAAGAGTAGACTCATTACATCTGCAGCATGTATGCAGAGATGAAATGCATAAACGTGATGTTTTTGAACGGCTGTACTGTAAATTCTTATTTTAACACAAACAGGGACATCCTTGAACTATATAAAACGTATTATTGTATAAAATTTATGAACAGATGAATATTGTTACAGAGCTTTAAGCATAGATAAAGGTTGATATTTCTTCATGGGACTGAGATATGGATTTTCACTGTAATACACAACATGCTATTTCAGCTACAACCACAAATTTATTTCTCAGTTTGGCTGATGGGGGGAAAAATTGAAAGATTTCTTTCCAAGCCAGTCAGCTGGCAGTGTGAATAAACTGAGATATCCCTCTGAAAAGCAAACAAGCCTGAAATGATGTTTCTTGAATCACAGATAAGACTTTTCCACCAACGTGGAACCGGACATGTTCTGGTTCAAGCACCGAACCGAGTCAATCCCATTTATGTTTTGCTGCCATGAACACTCCCTATTGCACCAAATCAGCAGCTGAAAATAGTCCCCAACAAATGTACTAAATTTGTTTTTCTCACAGCATCAGCGTTCGCGATAATAGAGGCACTTTGGTTGTCAGACAACAGTGTTGCCGAACATGCTTTAACTAGATTTCCATGAGTTGTGTGTTCCTGTGTTCGATCAGGTTTCTCATCAGGAACATGTGAGCCATGTTGTTGAGGAAATAACAGTTTCTTCTCATGTCAGAAAAACAGGCATTTTACTGCCTTTCTTTTTATAAAATCCCTGAGATCAGGCAGAACTCAGATGAGCTCTTCGCAACACATCATGTGGCTCTTTTGTGTTTCTCTCATGGAGTTTGTCATGAAGTGCGTAATGGTGTTTTTTTCCAGTCACTGGATGTTAATTTTCTCTGAGGGCCGCTTTCAGTTTCTGACTCGCAGCTTTAGCAAAGATCTTCTCTGTCTGGGACACTAGTTTTCCTTCACGTGGGTGAAATGGAGAGGCTGTCAGCAACTCATGAGTTTGTGTGTGTTGCAGGACCATGCACAGAGTCATAGAAGCAAACATTTGGGAAATGTTTTCATGACAGAAGGCGGCTGGCAAAATCTCTTTGATTTGCTGTCTGCAGGTTAAAACTTTGGTATTTGACGTCCTGGAGATGAAACTCAGCCATCAACTATCTGCCTGGTGTACAAGCTAAAGTGGTTATCATTCACACACTGTGGATAGAAGATCACTTAAATTTAGACTTGGATTTTATTATTATTTATGTCTCATAGCATGGCACAATAAAAAAAAAAAAGTGAAATGCAAGATGAAAAAGACATTTTGGGGTGATTTTTGTTGATTCTTTCTGAGAAGAAACTGAAAGTAAACATCTTTACTTCATTTGTCAATGTTTGAAACATCTTCCATACATTTTGCAATATTTAAAGCTATCCTGATTAGCAATTAGTCATTGAGATTGAAGAAGTTTGTTCCTACATGAAAATCATGAAAAACTCTGCTTTGAAGATCAGTCACTCACATAATTACTGACTCTGCCTCAAATACTCAGTTTGCCACGCTGCTAAAGTGGATTATAAATGCATAGTTGTCATGAAATACACTCTGTTATCTATAATACGTCTCATATATCTGAACTGTATGAGCTCCTATTTGTCTGTGTGCCATGTCTCTTTTAAGGTAATATTAACAGGATTCCAGACATGATGTTATTGTTACTTTTGCTCTGATTTTTTTCTGCTTCTGAAAAGAAAAATCAAACCAGGGCCAACGATGAGGCAATAATTCTAGCAAAATTTATGGACCTTGTGCTTTCAGTTTGTACTTTGTGCTTGTTAAAGCAGTTACGAGTTGTGAAACCAGCGCCACGTCCTTTCACAAGCTTCCTGACATGAAAACCACCTGCTGAGTAAAGCTACTAGTTGTTGTGGAAAAGCTGGGTGGGGAGGGATGTATTGACTGTGGCCTCCAGCCACTGGTACTGTGCTTATGCAACTGTTCCAGGTGGCACATGCTTTTTTCCA
>JAJHUR010079202.1:0-17281 GCA_027495735.1 Lutjanus campechanus
TTATTTAGTGTTTCTATCTCCTTTTGAGTGCACTGACTCTTTTCAGAAAACTGCATAAAAACTTCTTGTGAACTTGAGGAAGGTTTATAGAGCCTTTTTCTACTGTGATAGTTAAAAATGTGCACTTTGCATGTAAACATGTAAAATGAGGGCGGGTAAAACTGACCAATGGGGTTACTCCTGGAGGTGTTGATGGGCGGTAGCAGGTGGGGGAGGGGGCAGTCGTCACAGAAGTCGGTGCAGGCGGGGCAGATCAGGACGCCGTTGTAGACCCAGTCGCTGACTCGCACGCTGACGCTCAGCAGCTGACCTTTACGGACGCAGAGGAAGGAGCGATCCTGAACGTACACCGTCAGGCCCTGAGTCGAACACGCCACCTGAAAATGTTTTCGCAGCATGAGTGAGTCTGGCAGCTTAGAAATCAAACCGTTACAACCTGCTGAGGATCATGTTAACGGCACCTTGTAGCATCCAGAGCCCCAGTCAGGATACGTCATCTTCCTGGTGCACTGCTCCATGATGAAGGCCGACTTCTGGTACAGACACACAGAGTCCGGTCCGTACTGCTCCGCCCCGTAGTTTCTCCACCAATCTGAAAACACACACACAGACACTTAACACTGATGGCTGATTGTTGTGTTGATGATTACATACAAAGTCAGAGAAATGGAGACATAGACAGATGCAAAGTTGCATCTACAGAGTTTCCCGGGACTTATTTTGAGACGAAGCTGACAAAGAACGTGTGGCACACATGGCTGTACACAGTCTGGATGTGCACCTGCATTTAAAGGGAAATTTGGCAGTTTTCATGACGATGTCCAGTCAGTGTTGAAGGTAAATCTAGTCAGTTGGAGCAATAAATTCCTCAGTGCTGCAAGACTGACACACTAAGAAAACAGACTGTGTTCCAGTGCCCATACTACCATGTTATGTTGTACATGTCCCAATACATAGTATGTCAAACAGGATGTCCTCCTACATCTGGTCACAGTATGCTAGCAAGTATGCAGTATACTGTCAGACACGATTAACAGACTCAATTAATGGACAAAATACACAAAGTAGGATACAAGCAAAGCAGACACTTGGCTTGTGGTGCTAAAAGCAGCAAAAAAACAACAACAAAAAATTTGAAAATCTGAACATCAATGTCTCTTTCCAGAAATCACGACCTGGTTACTCCAGATAATTGACCTTGTTGTGAGCTGTTTCATAGTTCTGGTAGATTTTACTGCAGGAAGAAAGTCGTTCCTCCATGAAACAGCTCACAACAAAGTGAACTGTCCCTTTAGCCGCACGGTGTTAACAGCAGTGTGAGGGTTACCTGGCTGGTTCTCAGACACTCTGCAGTACGAGTTCCTCTGATATTCTCCGCTCAGGTGCCAGCTGAACTCCTGGCTGAAGGGACAGTAGTCAGCGATCTCCACGGCGCCGCCGAAGAACGACAGCTGATCGGCAGCCACGTCGGGGATCCTCTCAAAATACTGACAGACACAAACAGAATGACAGACAGTATATCAGCAGTATCATATTTTTAGTGGTGCAGCACAAACAGTACAGTGAAGTAATGTTACAGAAGGCTGCAGTTTCAACATAGTTTACAGTAGAGATGAAATGTTATAATAAAGATACATAAAGATTAATCCATTAGTTGATTCAAAGTAAACTGATCATAATAATTTTTTGAGAATTTATTGTCATTGTCATTATCAGGATAAAGTTTAAAGAGTATCCTAATAAAGACTGAAGTTTACTAAGATATAGTGAAAAAAGAGATAAAAATAGAATATAACAAACATTTAACTGTGCAAATGTGGCTTGTTTTAGAAAATACTTACATTATTAAATTTGAATATATATTAAACCCCAAACAATCCTTGTTCGGGGGATCGTTCTTTCCAAAAGTACAGGAACTTTGGAGGTGTGTCTTGCAGCACTGATCATTTCTGATTGGCTGAGTACTTGTAGCGTTTTATTTCAGCCACCATTTTTTAAAATTCTGCAGCTGCAAATCAGCTTGTTTCTGTTCATTCAACACACCAACCTGGAGTTACAGAAGAAAGCAGATTACAAATGGACCCGATGATGAAGTCCAGGCCTTAATGAAACAACAGTGTCACACAATAACAATGTCCGTCCGTCACTTTACATGACGTCATCGTTGTTGTGCGGTCGCACGCCAAAATGACCGGTACAAACAGCCGTGGCTTCTTCATGTGTGTGTACCTGATACTCCAGCGGCAGCTCCTGTGGGTATTTCTGCAGGTTGCAGACGGCCACGGCCAGCTGGTCCTGTCTGCAGGTGAGCTGCAGAGGAGACGCTCGCACTGTGTCGCAGTACGGAGTCACAGCGTGTCGCCTGCAACAGCAAACACACCACAAACACAACCGGTGAGGTACAATCGATTGATAAAGTATTTCTTTAGTTATTTTTAAAAAAAGGAAACCATCTTAATCTATTAGTTTGTGTTATTGTGTGACTTGGGTGAATCTGAGATATCCCTTTAAAACACTAAAGCTGCACAATAACACAAGCAAACAAAAAAACAAATCCAGACATCAGTAGACCAGCAACTCTTGTGTTCTGTGAGTAAAATTACCGATTTCACCAATGGAGTTTGGTGGCTTTGGAGAGACTGATATTTGGCTCATATAATAGTGCAGTGGATTTCTGTCAGAAAAGGCTGTCTGACACCAAGTAATGCAGTGAAAATATTCTAAATATGGTGTACACTTACACTGATCAGGGCTCAACATTAACACTTGCCCGCTTGCCGGGGTGATAAACTCTGGGTTATTGTCTGACTGGTTCTTTGAGCTTTAAAATTATTGGATTTAGTAGATATTCTTTGTGATCATGAGGAAACAAACTTGCAGAAAACACCTCATGTGAAGTAGTAGGAGTATTATTTTCACCTCTGTCTCTGTCTGTCCATCCAGAACTTGCAGCTCTTCATGACAAAGTCGCAGCCGAGGCCGCGGCCCCAGTCCAGCCTCTGGGCCAGGCTGTAGTTGGCTCGGTACCAGCCGCTGTCCTCCATGATGGCCAGCGTCAGACGAGAAAACACTCGGTTCTGGGTGTGGGAGCCCGTCATCGCCTCGTTCTGACGGAGGAAGAGAAAGTGATGGGAGATGAGGAGGAAACTCAGATTGTTCACTTTCACAGTCAGACAGAGAGAGCGTGGTTACCTCCAGCAGCCTCTTCTCCCAGTGGTTCAGTTCGGTCCCCGTCCCTCCCTGGTTCTCCAGCTCCATCCCCTCCAAGATGGGACAGTTAAAATGTCTCCTCGCCTCCTCCTGAAAACAAAGAGAGGAGCAAATACAGATCTGACAAACACTTACATCTCTGAGAACAAGTTAACTTAACTAAGATGGACGACCCGTCTTCACTTCCTCCCACTGTACAAAACTGAAGCCAAAATATCCTGGTTGGGAGCACTGCCATCTTCAGTCATCAATCATGACATGAAACACCCTTTTTATAGCATCAAATAAAACCAAACTGATCAGAAAAATGAACAAACATCAGCGTGATAAGAACTACCTAAAATGATAAACACCATCTCTGGGAAAAATTTGTTTTGGTTTGGTCCATCTCCTCCCTGTTGAAATTAGGGAGGCAGATTTATGACCTGTACATCAATCAGCCACCAGGGGGCGTTCAAGGTGCTTTGGCATCACTTCTAGGGAGCTCTCATGTTGTCCATTTTCTATATATCCAGTCTATGGCTTTTCAGGCTCTAACTGAATTAAAATAAGGACATCCAAGAACATCCAAAAGTAGCACAAAACTCTGGCATTTTCTTCTATTTTGAACGGGTCAAAACACCGCGGCAAGACGCATCTCACAAGCCTGAATATGGAGTTTAGTGTATGTACTGCACTGCTTCTTACCACAACGCGGGGAGTGACCAGGACGTGGACTTGGTGTCGGACCATCTCTCCTCCTCTGATGTCCCACAGCCTGCTGACCCTCCTGATCACCGCATCGCTCCACTGGTACAGACCCAGGCTGATACAAACACACACGCAGGTTTAAAACGACAGGTTTTACTTCTTTGTTTTACTTCATATGTATAATGTCCCTGTAAAGAGTTATAGATTATTTGACTGTAGAGTTATAGACCTCTATCTAACCTTTATGTGGCTGATGGTCTCTTCCTCGCTGCAACAAACACACTCACTAAATGTCATGCAAATTAATGCTAGCTGCTTTCATTGTAAAAGAGTTGGCAACACTGATCCTGATCGAATCTTAATGTGGATGCTGGAGACACCACCTCTAAATGTAATCAGGTTAAATCACATCCAGATACAATCTGGATACGAGACGTATTTTAATGCAGGTGTAAAGGGGTTGTTAAGTTGGTTCATGCAACTGGGCACAGGTCTTCTCTGCCACTGAGGTCAATAAGAGCCACGATCTGAACTAAAGTGCTGATCTTAATACAAACTCAGTTAATCACTTTTGGTAGATTTTATCTAACCACATATTTAACTTTATTCAGCGTCTCAAGACATTAAACTTGAATGAATCTACAGCTGATCATGTTTTTTACAGCAAACTGCAGGTTCCTTTGGCTCAGAAACTTAATCCATGTTTGTGATTGTAATATGATTCTGTTTGTAAATGTGTAAATGTAATTCTGCTGAGGTCGTGTAACAGATAGAATATAAAGAGGAATGTCAGCGTAAAAGGAAAGTAGAGACACATATTTTGAAACCTCAGCAGACTGTAATGATTTCTTATCAGGTAGACTTTGACACAAACTTTTTTTTACCTCTCGTTGAAGGCAGGCAGACCGCTGGCGAAGCGAGGAGTCAGAGGTTTACCCTCGTCGTCGTGGTAGAAGGCAAACAGGCCCGCTGAAAACCCCTGGTGGACAAAGAAGAAACAGCACACAGTATATTCAAATTCAAGCATATTCCTACCCTTGAAAAAATAATGGTTAAAAATAAACATTCTCCAGGCTTTCAAGACGAATCCTGGAGTTAAAGAAAAATGTTGTTATACTGACCAGAGCGTGGATGATCTCATGTTTGACGGTGGAGAGCATCCCTTCAAACTCCTGAGGCTGAGAGGAGATCATGGCAGGACACAGGTTGGCGTAGCCGGCTATAGGTCTAAAGGACACAAACACACATGTTGTATATTTATTTATATGCAGAGATGAATGTCCAAAGTTTTATATGGTTTGTTGAAATGGTATTTGGCTACTGTAATGTTTATACTGTTGTATTTTGGGGTGGGGAGGTGGTTATGTAAATGTGTTAATGTATACAAGTGATGTGAAAGCCTTTGTATACATCATCTTCTTATTATTGACTCCATGTAGAGGAGTTAACAGCAAATAAACAACAAACACGACACTAATAAACACTGCTGGCTTCATCAGCATGTTGTGGTCCTCCCCACCTGTCCAGCTCTGCCTCCAGCTGGCAGTAAGCAGCGTAGGCCACTATGTTCTCCTGTCCACAGCGCTCTGTGGTGATGCCGCTGACATAGAGCACAAAGTCGGACCCTTCCACTCCGGGACCATCTGGGGGCCCCAAGGGGCCGCATGACTTCCCTGATTCACTGCACACTTTGCATTGCTAGGAGAGAAACACACGAGACAAGAATGAGCAGAGGGACTCTTAATTTAACAGTCTGTGATGATAAGTGAACATAATTTAACGTTTGTTTCATTTTTATGGAGATGATGCACAGTTTTATCTTCCTGTCAACCCCACTGATTCTTGTAGTCTGGTTAGACTGCTGTGAGGCCTTATTTTATTTTCATTTTTTATTTTAACTCCTCCACAGTAAGGTCGGACAAACCATTCGTACATTATAATAAATACACTGTGAAACATAAGAGGTTTAACTTTGACATTTTAAATAACAAGCCTCATATGTTCACTAGTAACAACAGATAGGGAAAGCAGAGGTTGCAGCACTATTATTAGCTTCTGCCCAGCGTCAACAATAAACATAATGAGATTAACATCCCAACAATAAAGTCCCCTTATCCTTTTAACCTTCCACTCTCTCTGAGTCCCTCTATCCATCCATCTCACCACCTGCTTGCTTAATTTGGACTTTTCCTTTCTTTTAGCAGCCTGCATTATACTTTTCTCCTCCTTACTCATCTGCCTCATCATCACACTTAACCCTCCTTTATTTCAGATCAAAAAAGTAGTCATTGACCACTCAAAAAACAGCTTAGCATTGAGATTCTGCACTGGTTAAGCAGCAGATCTTTGGTAGTTCCTCCTTTCATGAGGTGTCCCACAGGGATCAATCTTAGGTTCACTTTTGTTCTTTTCGTATCTGTAGACAAAACATCCAAATGACCCAAGATAGCCAATTCTTTGTACTCTCCTTAATTGACAGGAAGTTCTGACAAGTTATTGTCAAAACCAGAAAAAGGAAAAACATCATGGGCTTTACTGTAGAGGTTATAATGCCCCATGAGGCACATTGTGATTTGTGATATTAGGCTATACAAATGAAAATTGATTTAACTTGACAAAGCAAAATCAAATGTGCAACATTTCACTGATGTTTAGTCTGACAATTTTATAAGGAGTCAGATGGAAAAAACTCACAAAATTCTCAACACTTTTCAATTATTTTCCAAGAGGATGCAAGAGAGAGTAACCGACTTGACAAACCGCAGATGTCAGACGCGTAACTGATGACAAACCAATCAATGTCAAGTATAGAGAGATGCAGCTTACGTAGGTAATGATGACAGAACGGACACAGAGTTCTTTAGTGGGCTTGCATAATTGCAAAATGAACAAAACATGAACCTTGGTTCAGATTTTAAGCTGTGAAAAGGACCTTAAACATGTTATTACACCATCTATTATCCTTAGCCCTTCCTGACCTGCAGGTGGTGCTGTGGTACAACGACGGGGCCGCACCGGGTGACGTCTGCGCAGGCGTCCTGGCAATAACGATGAGGGTCATCTCTCTTCCTCAGGTACTGATTGGTTGCACATTGTCTGAGATGACAGAGACAACAAGCACCGATGTTAATTAACTCTGCCTGGTGGCTAGAGAGCAAATACACTCCAGTCTGACTTCATCATGAGAAACAAGCATTTATTAACAGGTAAAGTGTTGCATCTTTGAGTGGTGCCAAATGTCAGAGCAAGTAGGGGATTGCAAAGGCTTCTTAACATCCAATTTCACACCTAACAACAAAGGCAAAGGCTTCTCAGGAGAATAAACACTCCAAGCTTTTGGTGAACATCAGCAACACTTTTTGTGTGATCAGTGAAAACTGTATTTGAGGGCTTGAAACAGCATCAACAGGTGAAACCAGACACAGAGCCTCATGCAAGAACATTTTTAATTCGCTTTGATTTATTTTAACAATATTACTACTGTAAATCTTCTCATTTTTTTCATTAACGATTGCTGAGTGTGAGTGTTACAAGACAGATTTCAAAAAATAAATCTCTTGTCCCGACCTGGTAAATGCTCCCAGCTCATAAGGAGGTGTGCATTTGTGAGATCTGATCATTAGAAAAATTGTTGTCCCTGAAACGGACCTATAAGGATGCCTGCGTCTGCTCTATGTGTGTTTTTCTGAAGCAAAGTGGTCCGGGACTAATAAGACAGTTGGGTCGAGGGGATGGACAAGATAATATCATACAGGAGGTGACAGATGTTCACCTGGACAGAGATCTGAATAAATTATATTTCTAACAAATTATATGTATGTTGCTATGATAAAATACGTTTCCTCTATATACTTATTTTACTTAATTTCAATAACATGTTTAAACTAATTCAGCATAAGGTATTATAATTGTTAAGAGAGTGTTTTTCCCCCGAGGAGAAAGAAAGACTGATGGTATACGACCTGTGTGACACGTCTAAACCTCTCATGAATTTTGTTTTTACTGAAGAGAAACGTGGTGGATGAGGCATAAATCACAAACAAATCTATTCACATGAGTGCTTCTTGCATTTGGTCCATTGTGCAGTGGAACCTAAACTTTGGTTGAGAGATGAAAACATCGTGATTGGACAGGGGCCACATACCTGCTGAGCAGCACAGGCCCCACCCTGCGCCTCACACTGAAGGCCCTCTGCAGGTAATCGATGGCCTGAGGAAACAGCTTATCCTGAGGAGGGAGACACACAGACAACAGCACTGTTTAAGTCTGATACACATTTGACCACAGCCAGCAAATCGCATAGTGTGGCTGGACACAAGTTCCTCACCTTAACCAGTCTCCTCTTGTCTGCAGGAAGCCTGCAGAAGGAAAATAAACATCCTTTACACTTACATACTGTAGTCACAAAGTAGGGGCAACAGGCACATAATTCATACTATCACACTAAACTATAAAATGAGGGTTATAAAACTTTCACCCTTAACTGCCAGTGAATGTGGTGAGCTGCTGCAGTACTTACTGGTCAACACTGTAGTCGTAGATGATCTTTATCTTCAGCTGAAGGTCGTCAGGGGAGCTTCTTTTAGTCAAACGCTCAGGCTTCAGGTACACATGATGGACGACCTTAAAAAAAGGCAATGAAAGGAATGATGAGAAATCAAAGACATCCAGAAAAAGTGGTTGTTTTTTAATATTTACTGCACACTCAGGTGAAGGCTGAGCAATATGGATCAAATCAAGCCAAATCAATGATGTCCACAGTGAAAGGGTGGGTATGAAAGGGTGTTTGTCCCAGCACAAAATGTCCATAACTTAGTTGTGTTTAAAAAGAAAATAACATCAATTAAAACACGGGCGATGTCATTAGTCTACAGCCATTGCACTGTGCAATCTACATTAGATAAGTCAAAGCAAAAAATATCTATTTCAACTTTAATTACAGTTTCCATTTTCACTGTTTGTTAATATTTTTCGCATTGAAAATATTGCACGGAACGTTTGAGTCCATTTTGACGCATTTTGATCAGTTACTCAATGTTAGGCCAGTGCTTTTACTCTGAAGAAATCTACCCGGAAGTGTTATTTTAGTTGTTGCTAGGGGAACACGGAGCAGGTTTAGGGAGAACAGTTATAAGTGAGAAATGATTGGTGCACTCTTTACTCACGAAATGTGCCTGACAGACACTGCAAATTGTGGTTACTGTCATTACAATAAACCCTAACGTAGCCTCCTGTTAGCCTGTTAGCTTGCTAACCAACTGTACTACAAATCTCAGTTAAATATCTATCTGAACATGCTTAAGTATTCTTAACGTTACATTTGATGTCGCTCGATAATTGATATTTCGCATCATAATGACTGTCGACGTTAGCTCTAGTGAGTGCCCAGCAATATATTTCAGCGTAACTTAGAGTAAAGTAGTTATATTATCACATTATATGCACAGAGACATTAATTAGCCACCACAGCTAACGTTCTTGCTAGCTAAGTCCCACCACTGAGGCTGTGTCTAAAAGGGAACCCCAGACCCGCGAAAAGCTCTCGGGAGTGTGATCACTTCAACACAAACCATTTTCTTTCTTTAATCCCAAGAAAGTGTTTTCTGTCCCTAAATCCACCCAGACCTTAATAACAAGGTTTTGACATTATAAAACATAACTAGTTTACCCAAAGTGCACAATGAATAAAACGCCGGTACGAATCTCGCGAGAGTAACACAAGTCTAAGGTTCCCTTCTAGTCACAACCGATGCTGAGCCAACTTAGCCACAGCACCCTTCAGTCGTGCTGGAAGGGAACCCTTGATTTTTCCGAACTCTCGTGAGATTTGTACGCGTTGTTTCTTCATATGGCGCTTGGTACGCACCAACTATGTTTTATAGTGTGACAACGCATTGGTTATGACCTGGGTATGTTCAGGGACAAATTAAGCACTTGGTTAGGATGAGGGAAAAGGGTTACAACGGTCAATCTCGCGAGATCTTTCGCGGGTCTGGGGTTCCCTCCTACACACGACCACAGTGCTATAGCATCGTTAGCTTGGTTGATAAGAGCAGAGCAAAGCGGAGCAAGGCTTACCTCGCCGGGAGACGGGGCTCGGTGTTTGCACGTCCCGTGGCAGCTCACTAACAGCGCCAGCAGGGAGAGGATGAGGGCAGGGCCGAGGAACCAGGACACGGACGGCTTGCCATCCCCGCTCAGCCTCGGCTCCATCCTCCGACCAGCGGGGCTCGGCAGCCCGACGTCAACAGAACCTCCGTCGGCCCCTGTCCGGTCCTCTCGGTGCTCGTTTCATTCATCGCTTGCCGGCTGAATCAGAACATGTCAGCATCCCGCAAAAATAGTACAAACTCCTGTCGTTAAAATGTGACGAGAAGAGGCAGCAGAGTGGCCGGGAAAAGGTAAAATCTGCAGCGGGTCCAGCTCTGTGGTTTGTTGCTGTCAGCTGTGAGGAGAGACCGGCGCTCCAAGATCGTTTATTGTGAAGAGGAGTCACTCAGAAGAACAACGAACACGTGCACCCTCTCCGTGCATCAGCTGAGAGAACGAGAGAACAGGAACAGAACTGCAAAGATCGTTTGTTGAGAAGAGGCGTCACCCCCTAATGACTTTTAATGATTTACCTTTTTTTAAAAGAAAAAAACAACATTTGAGTTTTTAATTTTTTTTAAATTTAAAGTGAAAAGGTGAACGTGAATAACAGTTAATAATTTAATATTTTAAATTGCAACCATTTATTTTTCAGCACTGAATAATGAAAAATCAGGCTCCCAACTCATTGTTAACAGTTTTTGAAACAGAATTTTTTGGGTTTCTAAAACTCATAGATTCAAGTTTATCAAAAGATGAAAATTTCATCATCATAAGAGATTATAGGTAAAAACTTTTAGTTTATTTCAAAACACCAGCGTTTGACTCTTGAATGTGTGAAGCCAGCTGTCTTGAAATTATGAGTTCCTTAACTTTTTTTTTCAGTGTAGCTACACATGGCCTCTGTATCTGGGTACTGTATAAGCCAAAAAGCTTATTTTGCATTCATGGATGTATGATGCTGTACTTTGATTTGATATGTGGCTGAGAGCTGGACGAGATCCTACATTTGGAGAAGCTTAGATTCAAGATTGCAGGAAGGAGTAGTGTATTTGATAAGACATGGGGACCAGTGTGAAGACATTTCAGGGGTCTGAGGGACAGTGAAGTTGTGGGATGAATGACTGTTATATAAGCTAAATATTGCTCTCTCCAAGCCGCCCAGACTCATATATCAAACAGTCATTTTACCTTACAGAACACTTGAGTTGCTGGTTTGTTGCTGACTCTGTCCACAGCAGTACACTGCTCATCTTCCATGCCAGTTCTCCTCTCTGCTTCTCCAAACTGAGGGCGTATCAACCACCATCTACTGTAGCTAATACACTGACTATGGGTAAGTACTTCATACAAGCCCACTTCAAATAATCTGCACGATCCCTTTAACAATGTGTGTGTGAAAAAGGGCTAAGATATCACAGAGTCAACTCTTAAACTAAAGTAGAAAACATGACCAAACACAGCAGCAGTTAGAGAAGAATGATTTTATGTTGAAATGACGGGACTCGCTACAGTAAAACATGATGGTACTGTGGTGAAGGAAAAGTCCCAACAGTGGTTAATCAATCAGTTCAATTTCATTGGGACCACTACGCAGTCCATCAGGCATCCACGTGTGTAAGGACACACTCTTGGGGTTTTAAGGCGTTTCACATCGGCGGGATGAGAGGCGACTGCTGGTGATCTCAGCCCGCCCTCTCGAGCCAATCGGGCTCTTGGTCCGTCCAGTGCGTGGTCGTTATTGTGAGATATTAGACTCCATACTTCTCCTTCAGCAGCTCCACCAGGGCGATGTACTCGTTCATGGCGTCCTCTTTGCTCTTGCCTGGTGGGTAACGAAAATGCATTTAAGTAAGTGAATGCATGAAGACAAATTCATGATTCCCAACAGTTATTATTACTGTTTCAAATTATAATTATCATCAAAACTGTCATTACAGCACTTTGAAAAACTCAAAGTAAAATAATTTAGCATGAGTCTCTGGCGGAAATAAAATAGCACAGTATTTTTAAACAAATACCTTGATATCAATATTTTGACAATTTCGTAGGGACGACTGTTGATGCTTTCACAAAATATCACATAATGAATAATGAAGGATGAACAATCATCAATAATTTGGAAATAATGACCAAGTGGGTAAATCCTTTAAAACCAGGCAAGGACAACATTTCTGTCCTCTGATCAGGCAAATGGTGAAAGAGAATTAAGCCATTTTGATTATCGATGAATCGATTTCCCACTTTTCTCTGTTTTATTATTATATTAAACTGAGTATCTTTGTTTTTTGGACTGACAAAACAAGACATTTAAAGACATCACATTTGACTTGAATAAACTGATGGGCATTTTTAACCATTTTCTGATATTATGTAGACTGATTGATCAATTAATCTGGAAAATAATGGACAGATTAATCAATACTGAAAATATATTAGTTGCAGCACTATATTAAACATGACAATTAACTTCCCTTCTTTGTTGTCATTTAATAACCCCTGATATATAAATTTATTTGTAAGGGGGCAATACACACACTACACATACAATGAGCTCATTCTGTACACAGAGGTACTGGAAATTCCTTCACGAAGGTTTGCCTGGGACCCGAGTGTTGATATTAATGAAAATGAATCAAGTCTGTACAGAAAAATAAAGAGCGGCACCACCTGCAGGACTGAACACGTACCTTTCTGCTTCTCCCAGGCGTCCCATTTAGCTTTCCCGGTGAAATCCAGCATCCCTGGACGACCTTCAGACAGAAGAAAGACAAAGTCAGATTGTCAGTGCAGCCTTGTTTATTCACTGCATCCATGGAAATGGTGATGAATGCAGCCATAAAGGTTTAAGTTTCCTAACTCAGAAAAGACAGTCTTTTTATTTTTCTTATAACTACATGACTGCATAACTCACAAATGTTCAGACAAGCCTAATATTTGGTTATTTTTATGCTATAGTGTGTGTTTATATGCCATTTTAAAGATATTGCCACATTTTCTGTCAAACTAATTTGCAGACTTTGGATGTACTTGGTTTAGTTATAAGACAGATCTGTTTTGCAGGATGTCATGTACAGGTGCAGAGGCGGCTCTGTGCACAAGTGTGAACACTTAAGTCACACGCTGTACATCTTGCCTCGCTTTCGATGGCATCAAGCTTGCTCTGCCCCACGCCCTCTTACACAGTGGTAAAATTTTTGGTTGTCCTGAATGAAAAAGACCTTATGATCAATTTATTTTTAGAAATTCTGAATTTAATATTTTAGAAAACAAAATGTCAATAGTCTGGAAACACA
The DNA here is from genome assembly GCA_027495735.1 of Lutjanus campechanus. Lineage (NCBI taxonomy): Eukaryota > Metazoa > Chordata > Actinopteri > Lutjaniformes > Lutjanidae > Lutjanus > Lutjanus campechanus. The sequence goes on from JAJHUR010079202.1 coordinate 13,287, forward strand.
TTTTTCATACTCTTATTTTTTCCCCCAGACCTGGTAATGACTAAAATCATATTCCATAACAGCAAAAGACAGCTGTGACACTACTGAGCGTGGAGTGTTTGTGGCAGGAGGCAGAGTGCCGTCTCACTTGTGTTGACGTCCCCGACGGTGGCCTGTTTGAACAGGGAGTAGACCTGCAGCATCTCCTCATCTGCCGGCTTCGCCTTCAGCTGCTTCACCTCAGCTGCTGCTGCGTCAAACTTACCCTGCGGAGGAGACAATCGGACAACTTCAGAACAACAGGCGGGACCAAGACACACGTTAGAAGAAGAGACAGGAGCTCTTAGAACCACACTTGTGAACTTTGTATAATACTGAGTTCTACACGTTGAGGTTAGCAGCTGAGGCCTACAGGTTGTCAATTTGTAATAAATATGATGACTTTGATTAAGGATGCACATTAAATATCGTGGCTTAAAAAATTATGGGCTGATAATGAGTAATTAACATTATTATTTACTATTCTGATAATGATATCATAACCGTGAAATATCTGCTACATCTGATTTACAGATAATGTCAAATCATTTAAAATGCTCACAGTATATTTGTGAAGCTTTTGAGGAACTAGAAAAACATTTGAAGAATCAGAACTGTTCTTTTCTTTAAATAATTTTAGTTTCAGTTTTGGTCATGATGTAGGAAACACTACTGCTTTTATCCTTGCCATGGCTAAAAAATACCATCGTCCATCTTTGCTCACTATATCTTCACCTTTCTTACCCTCAGGTGTGCATGAATTAGAGGTTATAAGAACGCGTTTTTAAAAAATAAAAATGTGAAATTATCTGTACCCTTATGGGTGCTGCTGACCACGAGAAGCAGGTAATTATTGGTTACCAATTTTGGCTTTAAAAAAATCCATATTGTGCATTCCTAACTTTGACTTCTGCTGTCAGTACTGAGGGGCCAATGCAGAGGTTAACTGTAACACAGGTTACACCTGAAGTGAAGTTTGGCCTGAACACTAACAGGACTGCTCAAGTCTGGTAACAGAGGACAGACTTATCTACACTTCCTTTATGAAACACAAGTTCCTGAAAATACAACCTTTATTTTCCTTTGATATAACATCTGGAAAATGCCTCATATTTAATTAGAGGGGTCGTATACAGATATCTGAATTGATGAAAAGATTAAATCCATTCGGTTTGGTCTGATTCTATCAAATGAATAGTCTCACATTTGGAGAAGGGAACATTTTGTGTGTGGAGGAGACGCTGGCACTGAATAGATTCTTTTTTTAAACTCCTCTGCTGACCTACCGAGAATTACAAATGCAGTGCACATCTCTTTAAACTCAGCCTGAATCACATATGTCTATTGTCTATTAGTTTAACTCTCTAACAACTAGGGCTGTGCAATTAATCACAATTGCAATAAAATCACAATATGGCCAAGTGCAATATCCAAATCACAGAACCAGAACCAAATAGCAATTTTTTGTGTGTGTGTGAGGAAACAGCATTATAATGAGGTACTGTAGTGCTGCAGAGATGATGTGGCCAAAAAACATCTTGTTCTCCAGATAAAAGAAAACATGTTTGTCTGGTACAGACCTCAGTAAATATCACATCATCATAATTTTAATAGGGTTATTTTTTCAGTCAACATGAAAAGAATTGCAGTTTCAGTCTCAATAATCGCTATGACTTTTTTTTTTCTTTCTTACCAAATAGTGCAGCCCTATTATTAACACATCCACCACCACAATAACGCTCCACCTCCTCCTGAGCCGCTGATAAGAGAAAGGTGGCAGCTAATCAGTGCGTTGGACTTTAAACTGGTGTCACAATCTGCACACAGATTGATTTTATTTTAGGCCGAGCTTCAGCGCAGAGCTGAGATATCTGGGAAATCCCTCCACTCACAGCCTGGGGATAAATGCAGTGGAACTGAAAAGAGGCAAGATCCTTGAAGTACAATGAGCTCATTGATTCACTTGGACCCCTTCACAAAAACACACAACAAAACCCCACTAGCTGTGCCACTCTGTACCAACTGGGCCAAAGGGGACGACTGGGTCCCATACGCTATAGAAAGTGCACTGATATGAATTTACTCTAAGGTACTAATTATAACTGTATCATGATGGCTGGTAGAGCCCTCATTTTGCTTGACTACATAAAAAAAGTTGACCTGGGCAATATAATCAATATTATATCAATATCGTGAAAAGAGATTAGACATGGACTTAGATTTCGGAGTCGACTCTTTTCAGTAATTAGCCTGTTAAGCAAGCGGTCACTGGGCAAATTTGTGCAGAGAAGCTCAACCTCAACTCAGAGAGGAGGGGACAGGCTGCAGCATGACAATAAACTACCTAGCTTTTTTGTAACAACTTTCAACAGTGCACACAACTAAGAAGTGCAACTTCCTTCAGGCTACAACCTATAGTTCAGGTGTGAAAAGTCAGACAACGAGCAGAAAATGACAGTCTGCAAATTACGCTGGATGACAGTGATTACAATGAGTGGTAATGCCTGATTTATCTGAGAAAAGGTTTGGTGTTTTCTTCCGTTATTCCAGTTTTGCACATGAAATGTTTATAAAAATACTTGTGTGCTCTGTGAAATATGTCCTTATAATACAGTTAAGAGTACAGAAACAGCTGTCATGCAGCTGTTATACCGGTGCTTTATACCATGACCACACCATCCACGCTTCAAATTATACCGTGATATAAATTTTTAAGGAAAAATCTGTACTAAATCATAAAATGAACATGATATATCATCAGAGGAAATATACAAAGTTGAAATACCGTAGCCAGCCAGCAGGTTCTCCTCATTCCAGGCCAGAATAACTTATTTTGTTTGCTTATTTCACATTTATTAGTTAAAATTAATGCTGAATATTCGCTAAACGAGTCCCTGTTTATGCATCATAAAAAACATCAATAAGATGTTTATAATGATTAAATCTAGCAACATATCAATTGAGTCTGGCAGACAGTCACTTCAACTTCAGGGTGTGTATCTTAATAGCAGTGGTCTTTTGTTTTCAGAATAAAAAGGCCAGCTTTACATGAACAGACAGTTGACAGTAATAAACAGCTGATCAAATTACAGTGGATGACTCACGGTCGCTCGTCAGTGTCAAAATATAATGTTGTGCTCCTGTTAAGTGTCTGCTCAGGCTGCAGAAAAACTGCCTCAACTTCAAGTTTGGGGAGGAGGGAGCAGGGGAAAAAACTTCCTTCAACCACAGATTGTCTATTAAATTGGTTGAATTCCTGTTCAACAGTTTACAGCTCCAACTCGACTGCTGCACTCTTTTCTGAACACTAAGAATTTATACATTTCTCCTTACAATGATCTAATCATGCCGTAGATGCATGAAATGAACCAATCTGGACTAGACAACTTGTCACACTACAACAATGTGCAGCTGGCGTGTGCAACCAAATGGTTTTTAAAAAAACTGCCAGAATTTTGCAATGCGATGAAACCCCAAGGCCACTAAATCTACAACAGGAAATACAATAGTGGATAGGATCATGTGTGAGGAGGAGCAAAGATCAGGTTGTACAAACACTGTTAACAGTACCCTCAGGGTGTGTCAGGAGCTGAATGGCTGTAGGTCAGTGGTCAGGAAGAAGGCGCTAAATGTAACACCACTTTAATGCCGTCCTAAACTCTTTATACTGGTCTGCTACCAGATGTGACTTAATGTGAGGCAGGTTATGAACTTTGCCTTACATAAATACTCACTCCTTCAACTTGTGACCGGGAACTGAGAGCTGTGCATCAGCAGCAGCCATGTTGAAGTTTCCAATCTTACTAATTGTTCAATCTTGACCTCTTCAGCCCACCTGCCAACTGATTGACTGTAATATTACACTGTTAATAGACATTAAACACGCGAAAACGTTGTGCACAGACAACAGAGAAGAATAACGGTGGATTGCAAGTCCCAACACACCTCAATAACACGTTTTTATGAACGGGTTAGTT
>JAJHUR010079203.1:0-21671 GCA_027495735.1 Lutjanus campechanus
AAAAGTAAATATTCATAGGGATCACCACAAACGATTGCCCACTTGCCCAGGGCAAGTAAAATGCCACTGGCGGGCAAGAAAATCTGGGCATCTCACTTGCCGGATTTGGCAAGTGGGGGGAAAAAGAAAGAAAGCTATTAAACTACTTCAATAACTGATTAATCAATTATGTTATTTTTCATACAAAATGGCAGAAAATTATGTTTTTAACCTCTCAAATGTGAAGATTTCCACCTCTGCTTCATTAATTATCATATTAAACTGGGTATCTTTGGGTTTTAGACTTACAAAGGGAGACATTTAAAGACACCACCTTGGACTTTGAAAATTCAAGGGGAGATTTTTCACCCCTAGATTAAACATGACAATTAACTTTAGTCTTTGTTGTTATTTAATAACGGCTGATAAAACAGTTTGTACAGGTGCAAGTAAAAATTGATTTTGCATAAGTAGAAGTTTCTGAACCATTTACCCAACCAGGCAAATGAAAAAAAACACTGACGTTAAACCCTGCTGTTGGTAATACACTGACCATCCATAAGTAGCTCAATACAGCCCCACTTTTAAAAAAAAATCCAAACTATCCCTTCAACTAAAATACAGCAAAGCCCACGAGCTGCAGCAGAGCAACACAAAAAACGTGAATCATGAAACCTCCATTATGCCCCCTTCATCTGTGCCACGCTGGTATCATCGTCATCAGATAAAGAGCCAGGGCTGACTAAACAGCAAATGACACAGGAAGAGAACCTCAACCAAAGAATAGATGGATGACTCCCAATTCACCTTCCTCTGACTAAGATAAGACTGTATCTGATGCACATCACTCAAACACAAGAGAGATTCTTCACTTCATTCAATTTCAAAGTGACCAGTTTCAGCCAGTAGGAACCATCTGACAAGATCGTTCCACCCCAACTCTGTATAGTCTGAGGAGGGATGTGTTTTCATCTCTAAGCTGATTGGTTATAGGCTGCTTTTACACCTCGAGTGCAGCTTTTTCTCATGCCGAGTTTACCCAGTCTGAAGCTCACAGGAGTAATGTACCAGCCAGCAAGACATAAGCCCCATTAAGCTTATTCGCCAGCTCCTGCATCAGCCCTCACATAGCCCTTCCACCAGAGGAAGGATTTCATCTCCTCATCTTCTAATACATGTGTACCACTGACACAATCTGCTCTGCTTTGCATGAGGAAAACCATGGTCTCTGTTGAATCTGTGAATCTTTAAGAACATTCAGTCATCTCCATGAAAAGTGGTACTTCATTATCTCCTCTGTCTCCCTCACTCTGCTTTTAAAGCGACAGGCCACCACACAATAAATCAAAAATACGTAATTTCCCTCTGGCTTGTAGTGATATTTATCATCTAGATATCTTTGGCGTGGGTTTTGGATATACTGGGTGTAGAGATGTCTGCCTTCTCTCCAATATAATTACTAAATGGCACTCAACTTGTGGTGCTCAAAGCGCCAAAAAAATATATTTGATAAAGTCAACAGCAATGTCTCTTTCCAGAAATCATGGCCCGATTACTCAACATAATCCACAGACCTTGTTGTGAGTAGTTTCATGGAGGAACTATTTTCTTGCTACTGAACTACACTCGCTAACCATCTCACCACCCTCACTACGCTCTTAGAAATAAGGGCTGAAAAATGGTTCTTCCTGGAATGCTGGAAGTCCACACAGAACCATTTGCTTCTTTGTTGAAGAAAGGGTTCGTTAAGGGTTCTTTGTGAGACTAAGGGTTCCCTTAAGAACCTTTTTCATCCAAAGAACCCTTTTTAGAGGAAAGAATTCTTCAAGGATTACTGAGAGCACTGGTGTTAAATATAATATTCAAATGCTCACCCATGCTTCAAATGCTATTTTTAACGCTCAAACTACCAAGGCAGTCAACTTGACTGTTTTTAAATTTTGCAACGCAATAACTTGACTTGTTGAAGTAACACAAATTATGTTTAGTACAGCCGAGTAAGAGTGGTCAGAAAGACAGCTATGGTCATTCTAGTAGTTATAGAATTCTGGTAGTTCTAGTGTTAAATGTGGGTGTATCCGGATTCCCTTTAATCAATTATTTTTACTTGTGTTCTTGCGTTTTTTCCTCACATGAAGAAGAAAATATGTTTCTTTGTAGAAACCTCAGGAGACAAGAGAATTAAAGATTAAACCCTTAAAAAAAGGGCATTTATAGATCTCCCAGGGTGGGTTCTAGATGAAACCCTTGGAATATAAAAGGTTTCTCAGTAGAACCCCTGAGTGGATTCAAGATGAAACCCTTGGAATATAAAATGGTTCTTGGTAGAACCCCTGAGTGGATTCAAGATGAAACCCTTGGAATATAAAATGGTTTTTGGTAGAATCCCCCAGTGGGTTCTACATGAAAACCCTTAGAAGGTGGAAAGGTTCTGGAAAGAATCACTAAAGGGGGGTTCTGGTTGAACCCATTACACCATAGAAGAGTTCTCTGGAGAACCTGTAGGGGATTCTGGACGGAAGCTTTAAAAGATGGTTCCAGGTATAACCCTTTATGTCGGATTCCAGATGCAACCTTTTTAAAGATTCTACCAGATTCAACCAAAAAGGGTTCTCCTTCTATGGGGACAAGCTGAGGAACCCTAAATGGTTCTAGTTAGCACTTTTATAAATAAGAGTGCAGCTAAGCAGTGGTAACAGAGGACGCCATTAATGTTGACATCCTGAGCTGTCATGACCACAAGCCTCTCTTCAGTGAGTAGATGCACGCTTTCCTCTGCATGGTGACACAGTTAGCGGGTGTTGCTCGGTAGAAAGAAAAAAGTTCCTACATGAAACTGCTCACAACAAAGTCTCTCCAAAAATCTGCAACTCACACCAAAACTATATAGATGGATAAACAGCCTTGCAGGTAAGAGAAAAAATATGTATTTTTGATTTTAGGATGAACTGTCCCTTTAAGAAGAAGTGAAAACACAGTAAGCTACCCGGACAGAACACTGTTGTCTTTTTATTTGTCTGGTAAACATGGCTCTGTAGACTCACCCTCCTCTGCCTGAGTGTGTCTCTGTTTTTATCCTCACCTTTCCAGTGCAGGTGAACGAGACTGAGTCACAGCCATAACTGCCAGCAGGTGGGAACGAGGGACAGGCCAGGCGGACAGCTCTTCATCACACCGTAATGAGCTGGCAAAGGTTGTCGGACAGGCAGGAGAACACATGGAGGACCTGTAAAAGCAGCCTGACACAGGCAAGCTTGCGGGCGTTCTCCGAAGCTATACGACTCCCCGCGGTGCCATTTCATCACAAGCTGTTGTCCCTGTTTGTGTAAATGTCCTCATATTGCAAAGAAGTCGACATGAGCTACCTCAGCCGCTTAGTTCTCCGGCTGAACTGCAGCACATACTTCAATATGTGGCTAAATGTGGACTTCCCAATGACATTTCTTGTGATTTATTATGTGTGAGCAAGCTCGCAACAGTGAGGCAATGTTGGTAAAAGCATTTAAATGTGTCATTCAAGGGATGATGTGAGGTTTGATGTGGGGTTGCATGAGGTATTTTCAGTATATTAGCTACAGTAGATGGCGTTCCACACGCCCCCAGTTAGGAGAACCAGAGAGGGCCACCAGCATGGAAGAAAGAGTCATGAACTAAAGGTATTTCAACCGAAGAAGGTCACATACAGAGCTCAAGGTGACCGACAACCAACAAATGCTACCGAAAACCCTTCAGAACAGTCTACAAATACCCTGAAACCCCACCAGTGTCCATCAGCATCTGACTATGGCAGCTCAGACATCTGTTCACTTACCTGCTGCTGCCTCCCCACGATGCAGCGGCCCAGAGGAGCCACGACAGGCCACAGTTACCTATAACAGCTCTATGGCAACTGAAAGGATACAATCTGAGAGCCCCGCTCTGGGTGCCGATGGCCAGTATCTTCTGCACCGGGTCAAAAGCCATGGACGAGGGCTGATAGGGAAAGCCATGACGGACGGTCTGAGAGATATGCAGGAAGATGGGGGGGGGACAGAGAACGCGTTAGAGAGGATATCAATTTGAATTTCACAGCAGGGGTGTTGTTTTGTCAGAGGATGTCACACACACACATGATTTTTGGTAAACAAACGGTCCCAGATGGATGTGAAAAGTGTTATGAAACAGAAATGTAAAGCCTGAAATTGCACAGACGAGAGAGAGAGGAAGCGAGGAACAAATGCTCTTTCTATGCACGGTTGCCCTGTTCCTTGATATTTGGCTTCGCCTTTTAGGATCCTTTTATAATCATGGGCCTATTTTGAGATTTCCTCTCCCTCATTTCTCTCTGTTTATCTCGTTTTCCTTCTCTCGCTGCCTCCCACATGAGGTCGTGATTACACTGAAGTCTGGAAATTTTAAAAAAACACGGAAAACACACCCATAAGGAGCATTTGGCTATGATTTGTTGTGGGGCCTGCTATTGGAGGGCATTACATTGTTAGGTGTTTGTGGGTTTTTTTGTCCAGTCTCTGTGTATTTGTGTTAGCGTGTGCGCACGACTGTAGCTTTATGGCATCAGTCAGCCGGTGGTGGGCTGTTGGATTTGTTTGCTTAGCGGCAGAAGGCTAAAGCACGTTACATAAGAAGCACTCAGTGCAGCAGAGACACCTGCCTTCCTCACAGAGAAACATTACAGAGAGTTTGTGTCCACGCAGACAAGGAAGGTGCAGGACGGAGGATGGAGACTTCAATCAGATGCCTGGCTGTTGATGGACATATTTAGGCTGTACTGTCAATCAAACCTGCAATCTGAGCTAGTCTCTCTAGTCACAATATCCCTTAAGTCCTCGCATCACAATCATGATCCAAATTGAGATCTTTTGTCTTACTTTTGAAAGCCCCTGCAGACTATAGCCAAAGTTGAAATAGTCTATGAGTTCCTCTATTTGCTTTCTGTAATATATGTACTGCATTAAATCATAAACTCACCATAATATGTCATCAGAGATTAAGGAAACATGCTAAACTGTAATACTTGCTTCTCTGACAACAACACTCCTGCCACAGTATCCTCTTTTGAAACTTCTGTTAGCCCATAATTTGTGCTACTGTTTGCCAGTTTCACGTAAATTAGAGTTCAAATTGATGCTGAATGTTTGATGAATGTGCAAGTGTCTGTTTATGAGATCTGTAATAATCTTTTGGAAGAAGCACATGTCTATATCGGTTAAATTGAGGAATATGTTAGTCTGACAGGCAGTGAGACGGACAGTCACTGAACTCCAACTCCAGAGTGTGTATTTCCACGCCAGGGGGCTTTTTTCAGGATAACGGGCTTAGTTTTACATTGACAGACAACTGACAGTTATGAACTGCTGTTAAACGTACAGTGAAGGACCTGTCGTCGCTTGTTAATGTCAATGTTGCACTCATCTTGTGCTCCTACAGTGTTCCTGCAGCCTGCCTGAGCTTCCTTGAGTCTGGGGAGGAGGGGGTGGGTTGAAATGACTCACCTCAACCCTAGACTGCATATTAAACAGGATTTAAATCTATTTAATATGCAGTCTATGGCTCCAACTTGCTATTTGGACTGTAGGAATTATTTTTGAAAGTGCAATTGTTATATGTTGCTCCTTTAAAAATACCACGCAGGTTTCATAATGCCGATTAAACATTAAACAAGGTTAATCTGAAGTTGTAAACAAAAGCCAAACAACAACATAATCATAAAATAACACTTTTCAAGTACTCACAGTTGCATTTTTTACAATACGTCATCCAAGCAAAAGCAATATTAACTAATTCAATCAACATAAGAATCTAACGGCTGCATTACTCAACTGGCTTGTTCATGTGGCCTGGATCCTCTAGTCAGTGAGGTTATGTGAAATTTGGAAACAGATGTTAGAGGACATTAAATACTACCATCTCTACAATTTGCCTGAAAAGTAGATTGTGAAAGCCTTAGACCACAATCTTGATCTAAAATTGTCAGAAAGCCTGCTCCTTGTGGGGTAGATTGTGTTATCTAGTCATGACTTCAGGCTCTCTAACATATTACTTCAGACAACTGCTGAGATTAGTACCATTTTTAGAAATTAATCTGCCCTAGCCTCGGACTTCTGCACCTGACTTTGGTCTGTTTTTGGTTGTAGGTGTCTCTAAAACAGTCAAGGACAACATCATTTGACTCTTCCACGCTGCTGACTTCCAGGGGCGCACAGAGACACGGCCATTTATGATGATTCGATGGCAACAGGCTATGGTAGCTTGCAGATGTAGGGCTGGTTATTGTTCAAAAATCTTCGATATTGGCACCGATAGTGATACCTTGACTTTGACACCGGTTCCTGAATAATACTTTTTTGATACCAATTTCACAAAATCCATTTTTTAAATTACATTCCACATTATGGTACACATTTCTAGTTTCATTTTTCAGCTCCTTTTTACACACTAAAAGCCGTTCATCATATCACAGAAAAAACTCTTCACTTCTGTGTTTCAGCATCTTGGCATTTTTCCACTCAAACCAGTTTTAAAGCATGAAAAATAAACCACAGTTTCAAGTTTTACTCCAAATGTATCAAATTAGTTTGGTACCCCGCCATATGCAGATCTGAAGGCTGTGTTTTCAGCACTAAAGCCTACATTTCAGAAAGCTATTTAACCCTACAAATACCTGATAGACATGTAGTAATTTTACAGTTAAAAACGTTAAAAATAATCCACAAACAATCCTGTTACAGTCATGCAGGTTAAGTATGTGGGTTAAACGTGGAGAAATCAATAGGAAGCACGCAGTGGTGGTGTCTATAAAGAAGCCACACCAAACCATTAGGACACACTCGGGGGAAATCCTGATTTAACATTATAGAAGACTAAGATGTAGCATGCATGGCACATTATATGCATGAGTGTTTATTAACCCCATCCATTGCCGTGGCCAGTTCAGACAGAGGAGGGCAAGACACACATCAGGCGCCATCAGTCCCCAATGGATCAATGATCTGGGGGTAAAGTGGTGTGTGTGTGTGTGTGTGTGTGTGTGTGTGTGTGTGTGTGTGTGTGTGTGTGAGAGAGAGAGAGAGAGAGAGAGAGAGGAGTGTGAGAGGTGTGTCTCTGAGAAGGAAGAAGAGGATGAAGAGGCACTGCGTGGAAAAAGACAAGGCGAAAGGGGAATACACACACACACACACACGCGCATACATATTAACCAGAAACCACCGTTTAATCCAAACCCAGCAGATTATGCAAGAGGGGATCAGTTTGGCCCAGCCCCTCGATATGACAGTTCATGCCAAGCACACACACAGCAAACGATGATGTTTTCACAGGATAATTATCCTGTATTATAAGAATATCTGATTTAACCGGTAGGCTTGAGAAATTTCCTCGAAAATTAAAGGAGAAATCCACGCAGCCATAAAGAAACTTAATAATATTTATTGTTCTGTCGCCATACAGTATGCGCAGTGTAGTTACGTGTTATAGAGCATGCCTTGGACAAGCACAGAGCAATTCGGTCCAAATGTTAAATAAAGCTTCATCCAGCAGGTGCTCGTTACAGTTTGGAGGAAGCCTACAGAGCAAAATGCACATTGATTCATTTATGGTGCGGAGCTCGCTCCACCTGCTGTATCCTGAGATGGGATAAGCGCAGAACAAACTGTGACTAATAAAAAAATAAAGGGCTAGACATGCGGGGAAAAAAAGCTCGGCATGATACAAACAGCTGTATGATAGAACCATGAGGCTCGCCCACCTTGCAGAGCTGGAAATGGTCGGACTGGATGGTCTCTTGGATCAGATGGTTCTCCTGTGGCCCCACTTGGACAGACGGGGTGGAGGAGGACGCCTCTTTCAAGCCGTCCAGCACCTTCCTGATGTTGAACTTCTTCATTTTCAGACCGCAGAGCACAGGATCGAGATCACCCGCAAAAGATAAAGGGGGATAGCCACTTTCTCTCTCTCACACACACACGCACTCTCTTCTGCTTTCCTTCCTGTAAATCTCACATTTTATTGCGTGTTTTTTAGTGCAGCGGTCTCCATGCTGGATGGAAGGCTCTGGCGCGCACCGCACAGGTCGCTTCTTGACGCGTAAATGTGGATGATGGGATGTTGGTACGTCGGTGGAATTTGCTCGGAGTCCGTGCTGTGCTGTGCTGTGCCCCCACTGCGTCTCGGTGGCTCCGCTCGTCTCCTCGGCTTCCCTCCCCTCCCCTCTCGGCTGTGTGCTGTGCGCCGCTCAGCTCAGCCAAGGCGGAAACGCAGCGCAGTGCTGCTGCTGCTGTTGCTGCTGACGCTCTTGCGCATGTCTGACAGAGCACAGGCTTCAACACAAATCCCGCCACCTTGCCAGCCCCCTCTCTCTCTCTCCTCCTTTCATCTGCCCCCAGCGACAACGCCCCCCCTCCCTTCTCACGCACACATAGTAGGTTTTGCTCCACTGCACCTGGTGATGCTTGTGATGTTGGGATGCTGCAGCGTTGAGAGTGTCTGTAGAGACAGACAGACAGGCAGGCAGGTAGACAGACGGAGGCTCAGTCCCATTCTTTCCAGTACACCCACCCTTATCCACTGCGACTCTTGTTTGTGTGCTTGCGTGGAAGGTTCGCCATATTAAAGACCATCCCAAACCACAGATGCTGGAAAAAACCTGCAGAACTGAAGAAACATCTCATAGAGTATATTTTTTATGCTGTGTTCTGACAAAAATCAAAGAAAATTTGGCGACATTAGAATAAATCAGACATCAGTTTAAACGTGAACATCATTTAGGGCAGATATAGAATCCTGGGTTGGTTTTATTGTTTAGAGATGCTATGCATTTGCAGGTAAACAGTGCACAAAGTAACCCAACAGCTGAGCAAGCAATGCCTCTATCAGTATCCATAGTGACGGCTGTTTCCTGCTTATGGTGGAGTCCCATCCTCCCTCTTAATATGGAGAACCCTCCACAGCTGCAAGTGTGACCTCATGCAGGAGTTAACACTTCATAGTGAAGAGCTACTGATGAGCCATGGGTCTGGGAAAGGCCCCCCCATCTGCCAACCCCTGGCAGGACCCTAATGCATCAAACATCACAGGTCCTGGCTTGGTTTTTCCTTTTTGCGTGTTATTGAAAGGGGCAGATTTAGTCATTTGGGGGCTTAAGGCAAACACAAACATGGAGCCCTCCAGATCTCTTGTTCTCCCCCTTTTTCAATCCATGAATAAATAATGAGTCATAAAAATAAACTTTTATTTATGGTGGAGTGCGGAGGATGAATTGAGCCTCAGGAAAGAGGCTGTTCTACGGCTAGGCTGTGCTACGGCAACGTATACTTCTCTATCTCTTGGCAGATGGCAGCAGGTTGAACATGCAGTGGTTGGAATGGGTATTGTCTTTTAGTATCCTTCTGCTTCCTCTTTTTTTCAGCACTGCTTGGGGCGCTTCACTTCATTTTTCAACAGTCTGTACACCATCCTAAGCTGTTTTTTGTTGTTTTTGTTGTTTTTTTCACAAGAGTTGGCGTCTGTCATCCTGAATCATTTCCACAGATCATGTAATAGATCATTGAATAGTTGGGAGTCCCTGAGACGCTCATGAATTATGCATTCTGATGTCATTTTAGAGTATGGATTTTGAGACAGATATAGTTGATTAGCAAAAAGTTAAAAAAAAAAAAAAACAAACACACACAAAAAAGGCGATTACCGACCTTTGCCTAATGTTAAGTCCCCCAGTTACTGTACAGCCCGTACAGGGGGATTAATTTCTAAGCCCCATGAGGGTCCCAGCAAACCTGAGATAATGCCATGTAGAATGGTAAGAATAACTCCTTGGCTTTTTTTTGCATGTGTCAGTCATCAGACATGTCACAAGCAAGGCTCATGCTTCTGAGGCTTCTGCTCCCTTTATGTATGAAAATAGATACATCACACGATATAACGATCACTGCCAATGTAGCCTCCTTCCATGAGTCCTTCACATTGGCATGGATGTTATAAGCGTATCCACCAGAGGATGCCTATCAGAGCCAAAAGTTTCTGACTACAACCAACATGCTGCATTGCCCTGGACAGACTCACCGATCCCAAGGCAGCGCCACCCTAAACCATATCCTGCTTTATCATCCTCAAAATCAGACCATAATTGACTAACTGAACATTATGCAGCACAGAAGAAGACTGACACTAGCGAGTGAGACCATAAACTCTTTAGGAAACTGTTCACTCAGGTCATAAATCAAGTGCCAAGTAGAGTCATTTTTGCTTAATTGTACATTCAATCAGGCCTATATTTGCAACCAGTGGGGTCAACCCCTGCTGGCCATTAGAAAGAATGCAGGTTTAAGGCACGTCTGCTTTGGCTTCACTTTTCAGATGCCAAAGTTCCATCCACTATTTAGTTTATGCGTGTCTCCATTATCTCAGTGGTCCCCCTCATGATACACATTTGGTGCTTGTGACAGGCTGTGGTCTACCCGGACTAGCTGCTACAAAGGTCTACCACTCAGACAACTTCACCACTAGTCACATTTCCCCTCAGAGCTTAAATGAGTTGAGTTCAGAGCCTCAGTGCATCTGTGTATGTTTGTAAGGTCACAGATGAAAGTACCAGCCTTGACAAGCTCAGCTGAGGCCGCTCACGCTTGAGTGACGCCGACGTTGCCACCTGTTTGGGCTGTTTGCTAACACGCTCATCTTCGACAGGTTGCCGCCAGCAGCGGGGACAAGGGTGCAGCGGCGGAAGTAATAGCTGTGTTTGCACTCTCTTGCTAACAACACCTGATACCAGCTCCGTCCGAAACTGGTGAAAGTCCAAAAAAGGGCATTTCTCTGTCCACCATAGCTGCACTGTGGAATAATCGATAAGGTCGTCCGCGTGTGTTTCCACGTAAGTCCTGCATGAGCCTGTATCCTGTAAAGGATGTATCAAGATAAAGAAGATGCTACTGAGTAAAAGGCCACAAAAAGATATGAAGAGGAGCAGGGAGCAAATTATTAATTCAGTGATCGTGGCTCGAGAACAATTGTTGCTGTGCTGATCTGCATAATGAACTGAAATTGACCATACGCACCTTCCAGCCCCAAGTGATATCGCCTGATCCAGAATACATTACACAGACAAACAAAGAGGTCCTTATTAGTCCATCCTTACGTGTGTGTGTGACTGAGTGAGTGAGTGATGTGGGAGGGGAGGGCTTTTGGCGACTCTGACATCAGTGATTTAATTTACCACCATTGTGTTGTGGCGGTGGCCATTCATCTGCCTGCATTGTGTGTATGTGTGTGTGTTGTATTTTGAGTCTGACTGCTGTGTTTGTGCTCTTTGATAAGGCTTTTCACTGAGGCAGTGCCGTATTAGTGTTTTTTGTCTTTTTTTCCCTTTTTTGTTAAGGGCCAAAGTGTAAAGAGAGCAGAACAGAGACGAGAAAGAGGGGGTGGGGTGGACAAGCAGAAGTGTTAATCCCATATACAGTCATAGTGAATGTCCAATCACTGTTGATGGTAAATGCAGTTAGCTGATGAAGTCCTCAGTGCTGCTATATCGCCAAAGCTTCACAGGGGGTCCCTAGGCCTTCTTGATTTTAATATTTTCAACATAAGCTATATTCACAGAGCCTTTCCCCTCTGCTCAACAGCCTCATTCAGCATTAGAGAAATACACACTTAAAACAACCACAGAAAGACCTAATAGTACAATAGGAAAGCCTCAGGAAGAAGAAAACACTGAATTTGGCCAAAAAAAACAAAACAATAAATGCAACTTTTCAATGTGTCTCACCATCAGTGCATATTGTCATAAGGGTTTTTTTTAAATAAGTGTGGCACACTTATAATATAAAATATATTTATGATTCCCCTTATTTATAATTCATCACACTCTCACTCATTAAGTCCCTGTGCATTTTTGTAAGACTCGATCTGTTTTATCCAGTTATTGTAGTGTACAGTGACTGACGGAGGAAAAAAAATACGACTGCTCGACTGGCAGAATCTCAGTGGGCTGAGGGTTCTCTGATGGATTACTCAAATCTTCGACTTTTAGGGGGCAGCCCTATTATACACAAATGAAAACACACTTATGAATATTATATTCCATTCCTGCCATATTCTGCCGATAGATCCCCGTTAATATTACGCACTGGTCCTTTAAGTATGTTCAGCCTTGTATTTCTCCAGCGTCTTCTGCAGGAACGGCTTAACGTCTTGCATGTTGAACTATATCCTACAGCATGGTACACTGTATTCTTAGGGGCAACTGTATGTGGAGCAATTACATCAGTGCAGAACACCCTGCCTCTGCAGCCCCTCCATTATCTATGTACAGTATTATCATTCAACACAACAACCTTTGGGAAATATGCAAATTGGGCACACACATCTACTAGCTTCTATGCACATGAGCGGAGCGCTAATCCAGTGCTAATCCCAGGTCAGAGGTAAGGGTGGATGAGCCAGGAGAGTCTACAACATTACAGCTATGACTGACTGTATCAAGCAGGTACTGCATTAACATCATACCCACTGGCTTTGCTCAAATGACCACAGTATACAGTATGAGGACGAGCCTGTTTTAGGCAATGCTCAGTTAATCAATTCGCAGAATCAAAATACACCACATCTACATTCATGTATATTTTATAATTTTTTTTCTTCCAGTTTTGAAGACACACTGGTGCAGCAGAGGGTAAAGTGTACTGTTGGACAGCAGATTGCAGAGTGAAGTGAAAACAACCACCTACACATGCAAATTTGCATACATTACACAGCTGTTTGCATACAGATTATGAATATGCATCTACACATCATATACATACTACATGAATCTTATTACACTGATCTTACAGTAGGCCTATATGACTGTTTGTTCTCTGATTATATAAGATTGTAGTGTAATTGCATTACATTCACTTTTTTTTGTATTTCTGCATCTTAAATGATTTTAATCAACTGTTGTAAAATGACTAAACTAAACTCAGAATCAAGGTCATTTATAATCACTGGACAACACAGGGTTGCACAACATGCTACACATAAAATACAACACAGAGATAACTGATTAAATTCAGAATAGAATAAGACAATCTATAAAACCAAAATTAAATAAAACATTATGTACAGTTATTTACCTATATACATGTTAACAGCCAGGAAATAATTCTGTAATGAATCATTTGCTAACGGGTGTTTTTCAGCAGCACAGCCAAGAAAAACAGAAATTTAAAAAAGAAAAGTAGCAAAGTTTGAAGGAGCTCCCGGCTGTTGCATCTGCATGCACAGCCGTTGCCATAGTATCTAGACTAAATGTGGAGGAACATAAACAGGCAATGCTCAAACAATATGCACTGAGAATATGTGTCCTTACGCACAGGCTGTTATTAGACCTTTGGTGGACTTCTGACACTTAGAAAAATCCTGTCTAAAACACTTGAGATCCATCCACAGCACCACACTGTGCAGCCTTAAAGTGTGGCATCACAGTCAGCACTCTTTGACCCTCATAGCAGCGAGGCCCTGCGCTGTCTGGAGGAAGTGAAAAACCCGGGGGGACACAGGGGACAATAGCAGGTCGCGGAGAGTCGGGACGTCTGCCTGTCATGCAGAAGGACTGGAGGGACAAGGACCTTCCGCCCTCACTGACAGCTGTAGTTAATCAAGCGAATCATGGCGCACCTGAGTTAAGGACTTTTGACCCCAAGCCCTTCTGCAGCATTCAACTGCTGTGTCCTCAAACAGTCAGTGTATATATATGTGGTATAGCACTAGCTAACAGGCAAGAGGACATACGGTATCATCACACATATAACTCACGCACACATATGCTGGAGGGCTCTTGATTAAAAGAAACAAGCGTAAAACACACACGCAAAAACCTCCCAACATACCACAGATCTTCAAGAAAGCAAAAATGGGAATAAGACCTGGAGTGTTCTTATGATGGGATTTCTGCCAAGGCTCTTCTTCACATGCTTTGGAGAAGTATCTTCTCCTGCATAAATGCTTACTTAAAAACAGGAAATCTTAAAAAAAAATCCCAAGAGCAGAAACACTGGATCAATGAACGTGTATCCTATTTGTCAGGGAAACCAGCTTGCTAAATATTTTTTAAAAGAAAGCAAAAAACTTATCTCTTCACTTTAGCCTTTAACTAGCTATGGGTTTGCTGATACAGGTCTGGGACTCACACTTCTGCAGCGCTGCACTTCTTTCAAAGTGTTGTCTTTTCCTTGAATTTAAGAATTTCATATACTCTATTTTTAATGTTGATTTTGTTATTAGCAATCAGTGCATTTTATTTTCCATTTCATGTTATGAGTTGCATGCTTTCTATTTACTTTTTTTTAAATCTTACTTTTATTGTAATGGATCCTGAGAAAACACTGCATTCTGTCAGGGAAAAAAACAAACAAACTTTGACTGTATCTGGGCCTCTCTTCTTTACATCTAGACCCCAATGATGAACCTATCTATGTATTTAGATGAATTATTTCTGTTTATTATTTTTACTTATTATTTATCATATATTGCTGTATTTTTTATCCTTTATTAATATGAAACGATTTTGCGTGAGGTAACAACTATACCATACAGGGGTTTGAGGTGGTGGTGGAGATCTTAGATTTTTTGTTATGTTTCTGTTAACAGTTATGATGGAAATATACTGCTAAAGCATTTGCAAATTTTGTAGTTTGTAGTTTTTGATTTTCATGGCCAAAAGAATTGATTATAACAACATTATCACAATATCTATAAGACATTTGTAATACTATCAGTCACAACAGATGAGTCAACATCATCTTTAACTTTGTTTATTATGAGTTTCGTCTCTTTTTTTGGCAAATGAATTACACTCAAAAAATGAGTGTAGGGAGGTGGAGACAGAGTCTGTAACTATAACTGTACAAAAGCATCCAAAAGGTGCAATTACAATGATAGTGAAAAGGTGTGTTTGGTGCATGTTTAAGAGGAGCTGGATTATTTATAACAGCACATACACTACCCTAATGAAAGTCACCAGTAACCACCTCCTCGACCTAAGACACCATCGGTCATTCCATCCACCTCTTCAACCTTCAGTCCTCACTCCGTATCACTGGCACTGTCCTGTCCAGGTTCAAATCATACTGCTCCAACTGCCACCAGTTAATTAGTATCAATAAATCCACCTCTAATACAGCCCCAGCCTCTCATGGGGTCCCCCACCATTTAAATCTAGGTCCAGTCCTCTTCATCCTCTACACGATTCTCCTTGGTTACATCTTACACCGCCCGGCCTCCCGTTTCCACTGTTATGTTGACGACATCCAGCTCTGCATCTCCATCAAATTCATTACCACTGCCCACCCTCACAATCTGCCCCTCAGATATGAAAGCCTGGATGCAAGCTTACTTTCTCAGACTCAACAGAGACAATTCTGAAATCTTCATCACTGGCCCTAAATCCCTCATCAAATCCTGCCACCATTTTTCCCTCTGCTGAGATGGCTCCACTGCTTCCATACTCATCCGCAACCTTCGATCGCCAAAAACTGCCTCCTTTCATCTTAAAAGCACTGCCCCTCTTCACCCCTCTCTCTCTCCTTCTCAGCTGCTGAAACACTCATCACCACGCCTTCATCGCCTCACGACTCGACTGCTGCAATAGCACACTGTGTGGAACATCCGCCAGTGTCCTCAACAATCTACAGTACATCCAAAGCTCATCCACTCCCACGCCAGGGATCACATCACCCCAGTCCTTCAAAACCTCCGCTGGCTCCCAATTCAACAAAGAATCAAGTTCAAAATTCTCCTCACCTACAAATTCCTGCGCAACCTGACCTCCTCCTACCTCACTGACCTCCTGCATCGACAAACTCCTACTTACAAACTCAGATGTGCTCACGCCAACTTTCTCACCCCTCTCAGTCGATCCAAGCACCATACATGGGGGGAGAGGGCCTTCTCCATCACTGCCCCCTCCCTCTGCAACTCTCTTAATTTTAATTATTGTTGATAGTAGTAGTAGTAATAGTTTTAGTATTGTAACTACACTGGTCCAATGAAATAATGGCCACACATCATACAGATTTATTTTCTGTCTTCAGCGAACTACAAAAAAATAAAAGACATAAAATACAAGGTTTCAAACATAAATCTCTTAGTAATTTCTAAAATCTTTCAAGCAAGTGTCCATTATTAGACAGACCAAAGCAATACTGTGTTTCAAGCTTGTGCCCGCTGATATACAGGCCCAAACAATAACGTCTCTCATGCTAATATCCGTTGATAGACAGGTCCAAATTTGTTTGCACAGCTACAGAAAATTTATTAAATTGTCCATGTAAAACTACTTCAACAAATATTATGCCCGAATATGAAGCAAATGAAAGTACAAAACCATGTGTGCCTCTCAGACTGCGCAGAATATGGTTTCTTTGGGGTTGTATGTTTTCTGCAGCTATATTGGCTCTTTCTGCTGCAGCCATGTTGGCTCATTCTGCAGCCATAATGCATCCGACCCATAATGCAACAGGTCTGCCCTTGACTAAACTCTGGTCATATGACCTGTTACACTCAACATCAAAATAAATCCTTGCGATAAAGAGCACTGTTGTTGTTGTTTTTACAAAGGTGGTATATTTCAGACAAATTTGAGATCAAAGTGACCTTTTTAACATCTTATTTATTACATTTTATGAGATCAATATCTTATTTTATCGTCAATACCGGTATATCGCCACACCCCTAATACATATACATACAGACAAGCACAGATATTGCACACACATGCGTCCCAGAGGGGATTACAAGGTAATGAGCCAATGCCCTTGAGGGAACACGGTCTCTACACGGTTCAATAAGAGGATGTTTTCAATGTCAAACATTTCTCCTGCAAACACACATGTGGATGTGTTGCATGCGGAAGGCAACAAAGCTTAGAGGTACATCTGTGAAAATATCCCCCCATAGAGCCCCCACCCACCCACCAACCAGCCGTTATGGTTACAGTGGGGCTTATAAATATTGATGGGAGGATAAAAGAGATGAAGAGATGGGGGTGGAGAAATTGATAATACCATAAAGCCTTCATCACGTCCATAGCGGTCCTAATCAAAAAGCCGGAGTCTAATACAAGCACGAGTTTATGATCCTGGCATCGCACCTTATTTTTGACAAGAGGAGACTGTAAAGATCTCCACCAGGAAAACAGCGAGACGCGCTGTCTGATCAAGCTTTCAAGGTCATAAGGTCATTCGTCCCTAACAAGCCAGAAATGACTGAAATTTGCAGTTTTGTGTGTGTGCGCAGGCGTGTCAGTGCAAACAGCTCAGGGGATGGGACGTGACACAGCGTCAGCTTGTCTCCACTCAGGGCAGCACAGCTGGTATCAATTCCAATAATCAGCCACGGCGATAAGCTGACCATCAACACACACACGCGTGCGCACACATACACACGCAGTCGGGCAGATGGATGCCACTATTAAAGGAAAGGGCATTGCCAATGTTACCATCGCAGTGACACGAGACCTCTGGGAGGACAGATTTCTTAGAAAGAAGCTGCAGTCGGCACCCGGCCAAAATTAAGTTTACTTAAACCAGTCATCCGGAGATTGAGGGGGGGGGGACAGGAGAGGTGAATAGCACTTTGTCCTCGGTTCAATGTCACGGATTCAATGAGTCGAGACCACTACTACTGTCAGTCCTTTGAAGGAGCAGTGGGAAATCCAATATAGTCAATGAAAGGCTGCCATGATTTTACTCGTATTAGGTTGGACATGGACCTGAACGTATGACTATCCACTTTCCTAATACACACACACACATAAAGACAAGGAAAATTAGGCACAAAGGAATGTTTGTGTGCGCCTTTAAGCATTTTTCAGGGAGACATTTCAGACTAAACACCAGTTAATTGGGGACAAAAGCCGTGTCCCTAATTGAACCCTTCCTACCCCGTTGATTCCACTGGGCGTGACACATCTGTGCCATGGTTTTGATCCGTCTTCTACACTGCACTCTGCATGTCCCACAAGCAGCATTTCGTGCTTTTGGAGCGTTTTGCCTGGCTGATTATGTTTACTTGCCCAGAATTTGGTTGATTTGTTTTTCTTTCCTTGCTTTTTGTGCTTGTACCATGGGTAAGTAGGCTATGTAGTTAAATAGTTTCTTTTTTGTCAGTTTTTTATGATCGGGAGTCAGCACGGGGTGTTTTATTTTGAAAATTGCCCAGTTTCACAATGCTGTTTCTGTATCTGACTCACTGCCTGCTCTATATGCACTGTGCAGATTGACGTGGAATCTATAAAAAAATAGACTCGGGATGTATTTGAAGCAGAGCAGAGAGCCGCTTCTGGAACTTGCTGCAGCACTGGAATAACAAACATTCTGTAGAATGGCCGTGATCAGCTCCTGCTGCTGGTGGTATCAAGCCTCAAGTCCCATCCTTTTTGATTCGGTGCTCCAATAACAGTTAAGCATGCTTGGTACTCAGTGGAACCTTGGTCAACTTTCTCCTTCTCTTTTTCTTTCTTAGCCAATGTTAGCAAAACATTAACTAACTAGTTAGCTAATGATTGATGTGGATTAACTAGCTGGTTAGTCAAGGTTTTGCTAACTTTTAGCCATCAGATGTAAGTAAGTAGCAAACAACTGACCCTTCCCTAAGCCCCTCCTGGAAACAACAACTGTCCAGTCATAGAGTAGCAACTGTAACTAGGGCTTTGCAGGCCCGTCTTTGTATTTCTCTCCATAGTGAAGCAGTGTGTATGTGTGCCTTTATCTGTTCTAACTTAAGCTGTGAACATTAGCAAGTCGGACTAACTAGCACTAGGTTACTATCTGCAGTAATGTTACCTCTAGCTAAGTTAGATAACACTGCATTTGTCAAACTCCTGGCTTATTCCCAGGGGTTACATTTGCATTACGTTTGTATTTGTTTTGTGGGAGGTTTGAGAACGAGGATGTGGTCTGACGATGCATCTCTCTGGCTTGCCTTCTTAGGTCTAGCCAGGCTAACTTAGCTCTTAACCCGGCTGTCTTCCTGAGACGATTGCGGTCCAGCTGACCTGGCTGGGTGTCGGTCTAAAGGTCCGCTGCACTAATCCAACCTCTGCACTTCCTTTTCCCACATTATTTCCCACAGAGTGTATTTCTGTTTCTTGACACACGTAACAGCTGGCAACTGGCTTAGTGAAGGGTCAGCTGATGTAGATTAGTGAGCTAGTTAGCTAGTATTTGAATTTTTTTTTTTTGCATGTAAGTCCAGTGTGTGTAAGGGTGTGTGTCTGTGTGAGTGTGAGAAAAAGAGAGAAATCTCCTGTCCTGTTATCTAAGATAGCAATAATCAATGCGGAGCACAGGACAAGTTATCGATGACTCCCTTGTACAGCCATCCCCCTGTGTGGTTTCAGCTCTAATCAATTCACACTTTATCAACTCAGCACTTCACCATGACCATGCCTGTGTCACTTAACTGCTGTGTGGCCACACACTTGGAGTCCTTCCTGTCTACACATTAGAGCCTGCCAGGAAAGTATCATGACCCGATGTGTTATAATAAAAAGGAAATCTGAAGCCAAACACAATACTTGAAAAGCGGATTCTGACGAAAGTTAAATTCCATTTCCCCCCAGACTACAGTGGTATGATGGTGAGCCGTCTTAGCGAGTACTCCTCTCGTTCCACAGCCTCTGATGGTAAATTAAGCCGCGCAATTATCCCCTGTGATTGGCGAAAGGCTACTGCACAATCCAATAAAGTGGGATGAAACTTAGACTCCTGTTTTATTGGCAACCTGACACCTCCCGGCTCTGCTGTGTAAACCGAGTCCGCGTCGCTGAATTAATGCAATCATCTCCAACACGAGGCAATTAGGTTGTGATTCAGGCAGTCGCTGTGATGCTATTTAAGGAAATTGTGTGTATCCTCCCCATCCAGCCATCTATCTATTAGATTATCCTTCATCCACATATCAGCTGAGAGACAGAGCTTTGAAGCGGAGACATCAAATGATGCATGATTAGTGCTGTGCTAAACAAAAGTGTTCCTCAACAACAGGGCTGGGCATTATATCAAGCTTATATTGATATTGTGATATCAGACTAGATGTCATGATACATACAGTAAGTGCTGTCTACCTGGTTTTGAAGGCTGCATTACAGTAGAGTGATGTAATTTTATAAACTTGAGAGACTGATCTATTACTTGCCTTTACCCATTTAGTCATTATAGCCACATTCCTGATGATTACTGATCAAAAATCCCACAGTGTTAATATTGTGAAAGCACTGATATATTTTAACAATTTTGTTGCAATGCTGACGGAGGAATTTGGTCAAAAATATTTGTTTCTGTCCATACTGCCGAGCCCTAGGTTTGCACTATTTGAAAATTTCTGGTATTTTATTTTAGAGAAAATCTTTATATTCCGCACCAATCAGGTGGATGGATTATCATGGCAAAGAGCAAGTACTCACTAACATGGCTAACATGGATTTTAAACAAAAATTGAGAGTAAAAAACTTTTTTGTGTGCATAGATCTTTGACTTCAACTCGTGAAAAATGGCAGCAAAAACAAAAGTGTTGCATGCATATTTTTGTTTAGTGTATATATTATTATCGTGGCATGGCCAGAAACAGACACTTGCTTATTCCACAACCTTTTGGCATCAATTTGAACCCAGAATAGAAACTTGAAGGAAGGACACTGCAGCTGTAGCTTTGTTGTCAGACAAGCCAGTATTTCAACTTAGACTGTTTCCTTAATCTTAGTCATTTTATGATAAATTACAATATATATATTACAGATTTCTCCTTAAACACAATTCCCATGTGGAATAAATTACTTTTTCTGTGCACAGAGGTACAAGCAAACACAAAACCGCATATGTGGCAATCTACACCTCAAAGATCTTTTGAAATAAACACTTTGGACAGGCTGTGGCACAACAAGAAGTTACATCAGCTGCATCCTGACAACCAAAATGACTTCTCTATAATAACTATGGACATGTGCAACTTCGAAATACACAACAACAGCCACCACAAGAAGTTCCCACATATCAGTCAGGGGAAGTTAGTATAACTGTCAGGAGGGATGTTGTTGGGTCTAAAATATCCCAGAAGGCGGCTCAGATGTGAAAACACTCTGGGATCAGTATGTATGGACACACATACACACAATCCCTTGATCCTTCCACTGTAAAAAATTGTACTGAGTGAGGGACAGCTGTCAACTCGGGTCTGTGCTTCGAATAGCAGCGTGCCTATCTCTGCTGTCACTGTCAAATCTTCACACAGAGCTGGACCACAGACCCCCTCCCTGACATGTGGTTCCTCAGCCCTGCCTAAATATTGACTGGGTTTGACCTTCAAATAGGAACAGACAAATCTTTACAAAGTATTAACTGGTCGTCCCAGGAGGAGCTTGTGGACCCTGATAAATGAGGGCCATAGGGGAAATAAAGGAGATACAATTGGAAAGCTAATCTGTATAAGTTACAACAGAACATGTTCTTACATAGGATTTCTCATGCTAAGGTCTCTTGTCACCTAAATCTGATGACAGCTGCTGTTTTTCTTTGGTGATGATGACCTTGTGTTCGGTGCTTTATTCGTTCTGCACCCACAAATCTGATGGGTTGCAGTTTTTTTGTGAACTTCTCTTGACTCATTATTTGATTTTCGCACGCCCCCCCCCCCCCCCCCCCCCCCCCCTTCCTCCCCTCCCCCCC
>JAJHUR010079205.1:0-17758 GCA_027495735.1 Lutjanus campechanus
TTTTTTTTTTTTTTGTTCTTTCAGCAAAGCTCTGTCCACCACGCAACAACTAATTCTTTTAACGGGGGGGAAACTCTTTAAATGGAAAGTCGCTTTTTCTAAAACCGTCTCTCTCGTAGTGTGTGCGTGCATATGTGCGGTGGTGCCTTCGTGTGTGTGTGTGTGGTATTTCCTATTGGAAAAAGAACAGAGTTTTGAGAAGCCATCTGATGACTCCCTCTCTCTGCAGTGGCGCCTGTAATGAAAACCAGGGCTGCGTTTGCTGTTGAGACGCCATATTAAACTCTGCACATATCTCACTCAGATGGCTGATCATCTTAACACGTCGGCTCACAGTCGGAGCGGAGAGAAGCACGGATCGTATTAACATGTGAACTGAAGGACCTTCACATAAAATGACAGGGGAGCTGTAAAAATCTCGATTCATCAACATATTTCTGTACCGCCTGCAATTCTATACTAAAAACTTCAAATTATGCACGTTATATTAAGTTCTTAAATGCATTTCTGATTTTTAAAATGTGTATTTCTTACGTTGCCAAGCCCACTTCATTGTGGTGTTTCTGCACTGCATTCAGATCACCTGTCAATCAAACTATGTGAATGAGACACAGGTTTGCCAGGTCTGTGCGACAAAACCAGCCCAATGGCAGATTGCAACCGGCCCAATACCAGTCCAATAAAACCAGCACATTGTATTTTTGTGTGTTTATGTGGGTGTGTGTGTGTGTGTGTGTGTGACATTTGTACGTGCTGATCTGGAGTCAGTTTGGTACAGTTTAGATAGAGAAACATTATTTCATTTCAAACATGGTTGTGATATTATTAATCGTATTCAGATGCAAAATAGAACAGCCCAACAAGCGAACAAAAATTTAATCCCGCTGCAACACAGAAGTAGCCCAATTTCACAGAAAAAATGCAAACCTGGCAACCCTGCTAGATCTAGACCGATATGTCATTCAGATAATATTATCAACCAAATATTGGCCTTTTATAGTTATATCGGTCAATATCTGTATCGATATGTTCATATATATTTTTTAATTTTTAATTTTATAGACATCATTCTATGTATGTCTTTTTCTTAATTTAGGTTGTTTTATTTGTGTTTTTTAATTATTTATTATTGGTTATTTATAATTATTAAAAAATACCCACAAAATTTACTGTTTCTGGCTGACATCGGGATTTTTTAAATTCCCTAATATCAGTATCAACCCTAAAAGTCCAGTATCAGCTGGGCCATGGTTTTGTGGTGTGGGTTGGACAAAATCAGGCATCATCTTTGATTTCAGAAAATTGTAAAAAGCAGTTTTTAATAAACTCAACAAGAAGTTGTTTCATCAAAAATGACCAACAGATTATGAAACTTTTCATTAGTTTCAGCCCTAGTTGAACTCCTTTTGCACATACGAATCACAGATTATTGCTATAATCGCTACTGTTTTGGTTTGAAATTCTCATCTTCAACAAGGTTCCCATTTCCGTAGACATACCAAGAGGTTCACCTCCTAATACACCTAATCAGACCTGGAATCTCCAGGTCATTTGTTGAACCCCCCCTGAACAGGCAGAGGGATTTAGCGGCGGTGGGGTTTACCCCCTCCATAAATTCCTGGGAAATTGTTCAATTAATTAAGATGATCACGACTCAATTACTACCAGCTGCAGGGTTATTGCCGTTTGTTTTTACTCGGAGCTGCGAGGTCAAAGAAGTCGGCGAGAGCTGCCGCTATGTCTGACTGGCTGTTTGAATAAGTGGTATTCGATACCCCAAGGTCTTTTTTTTTTCTTTACTACCCTCCCAGCTTGGAGAAACTGAAGGAGGGAGAAAAATTCTGGAAAATCACACACTGCGCCACCTAATCTGAAGGAGGAGGGCGACAGCCAGCACAGGCAGTGTGAGAGTGAGAGCAAGTGTTAATTTCAGATTCTTCATCTTCTCTGTGTGGTCTTTTACTTCATAATGTTTTAATTTGAAATGAATTATGCTCCTGACTTCACATGCTGGCAACTGGATGGATAATGTGGTGTCTTTTTGGGGGGGTTAGGGGTATTTGGAGCCAAAGTAGGTAATGACCAAAGTTTAGTATGTTTAAATGTGATCTTTTTAATGCAAAACGGGCAGTGTTAGCCAGAGCATTAGCATTTTTTTGGGGGGGGCCTAACTAGCTTGCAGCTATCAGCTAGAGTAAGCTAGCTGATGTAAATTAGCATTAGCTATGAAGCAAATCACTGAGACCCTATACTAAACTTAACTCTTCACTCTTCCCGCCTTTTTCACTGAGCATTGTGGTTACCTGTTCAAACAAATGTGGTTCTCTAGCTCCAATAAACAACAAATTTGTTGTAAAAACTTTACTTCTTGAGGGAACTCATATATTTCTGTCATATATGCGTGTTCATAGGAAATAAAATGCACCCTTACTTAGTTCAGTATACTCAGAAGTTTTGCCACTACTACCTCACAAGTTAGCCAAAGTTAGCAAAGATTATGTAGACATTTCCGTGCATCTGAGCCACTCTGGTGACCTTATCATTTATTTACTACTTGTGCTTTTGTTATACTACATATTAATATTTACCATTATCCCAGAATTATCAGCTGTGGTCATAATTGTGTGCTTGAACAAAGATTGCATACTCTCAGTTTAAATAGTGTAGTTTTTTTGTCTTTAATGCACATAGTTTAATAACATAGCATAATTATTGTACCTCGTAGGATTCCTAGCTAATTAAAACTCAGGAACATATGTCCATTAGTATCGGCTAATTCTACTTAGTTTTTTACTTCCAGTCTTTTCCACTGAGCATTAACTTGGCCAGATAAATGTAGATCATTAGCTATAAAAAGCATCAAATTTCTCTGATAAATGGTTATGAAACTTCCGACTCTCAAGGTGGTTTGTGCATACACTCCTCCAGAGTTTTATTATGTTAAATAATATGTCTCATTAAGATATAAAAATAAATGCCTGTGTGTCTTGTTTTTTGTAACTCAGAGTTCACTATTTACCAAGAAAAAAAAAATCAAAAGCTGTTTTATTTATCTGGAGTGAGTTGAAGCAGAGTTAGCACGGATGACACGACTTCGGGTAAACCAAACTGAACAACATCCTTAAAATCAAATAAAGAAATTATGGTTTGGAGAAAGTCTGGAATTTTCAAGTGAATCTGTGCAGGAACTCTGCACTTTAATCCAGAGCTGCTCAAGGGTACTTGGACAGCACTCACAGCAGTTGCGGCAGATGAACCTGCGACCTCTTTCCAACCACTGAGGGAACAATGCAGCCATTCACACCAGGTGTTATTTGTATGTGGAACAAATCATGAAAAAACAATGGGTTTCCTAGGGTCAAAATCGTTTCAGAATCCAAATCCAAATCAGAGTTACAACGTGCAGCAGCAAAACTTGCAAAAAAAAACAAACTCAAATAATGCAGTAAAATGACATCTAAGGTTTAAAGGAAGTTTCCCCTGCTGAAACTCATAGCTGGAGGTGACGCTCCTGCGCTAAACGTGCAAACAAATTGTCGAGGGCTGACGGCTGAGCGCCCTGCGGCTGCCGCAGAGCATCGTGTTGGGGCTTGATGAGGAATACGCCTCATCAAGCTGGGAGACGGATACATTCTTCCACAATAACTTCACGTCGGTTGGTTTTGGAGAGACATGCCACAGAAAGCAAATAAAATTGTTGAGGTTTCACACACTAATATCTGCTGTTCTTCAGAGAGCACGTATTGCACAACAAATATACCAAAGCATTTTCTGGTCAAAGTCTGAGCGGGATGAAATATGACAAGTCGAACTATTCTTCGCTGAATCTATCAGCTGGAGTGAACTCGCTCCCCCAGTGTCAGCCGAGCACTTTAAAGGAACAGTTAACCCCGAAATAAAGAAGACATATTTTCCCTCTTAATTGCGCGGTTTTGGTGTGAGTTTTGGAGATATTGTTCGTAGAGATGTCTGCTTTCTCATGAATCTAATGAAACTAGATGGCATTCGGCTTGTGGTTCTCAAAGCACCAAAAGAAATTTTTTTGGGGAGATATCAAAATCATATCATTGGAGATATCAGCAGTGGAGATGTCTGCCTGCCACACTTCCTCCAGGACTCCCAGTCTTAACACAAATTCAGACAGTTCTTGCCAGTTCTGCACAAATTTTGCATTTTGTCCAATCGCAGAAACTTTTCCACAAATTTGACCAATCATTGTCACTTCCTGCAAGTTCCACCAATCATAGCAGTTCCCCACGCAAATGTCATGCATGTACGTCACAATGAACTCAGTGTTGTATTATTTACTTGTATTTCTATTTTTCTATTTTTATTTAGTCATGGATACTAATTCTCCTTTGTGAAATACTCCCCAGGACCACTTGTTCATTTACGCATAAAGTATATTTTGTTAGATTTTTTTTGGTAAGGTTACTTAGAACAGTAAGAACAGAATGTCTTATTCTCTTTGATTCTCCTTAAAACAAGCTGCCTTTGATTCACTTGAATCACTTGCTCCTGCAATTTCATTGCAAAAAAAAACAAAAAAAACACCTAAAAACATAGCAACATGCATTTTCTTTTTCAGAAAAGCTGCCGTGAAATCAGGCATCTTATGCTGCAACAGTCCCAAAAACAGCCTGCGAAATCCTGGAGAGACTGATGTAAGTTAAGTGCAAGTAAGTGATGAAGTAAACACAATTTGAAAAACTCAACAGCAGCGTCTCTTTCCAGAAATCATGACATGGTTACTCCGGGTAAACCACAGACCTTGTTGTGAGCAGTTTCGTATGGGAACTACACCCACCAACTGTATCACCGCGCAGAAGGAAAAGTGCATCTACTCACGGACGAGAGGTCACCACGCAAAATCATGTTCTGGTTACAGACTCTCTCTCCACCTCCCAACATGCGTGTTTTGAGTAAATTTCAAATTTTTAAAATTCTCTATGGATATCGCAATAATATTGTTATTGTGAATTCTTTTAGCCACAATAATAATATCGTGAAAATTTTATATCATGACAAACCAACTCCAGAACTCACATCAAAACAGACGGATAAGAAGCACGACAGGTTAGAGTAAAAAATATGTCTTTTTGATTTTGGGGTGAACTGTCCCTTTAAGACACTGTTAGTTTAAGCTGCATATATACACACAAATAGGTATTACTTGTTTTATTGACCAAGACAGTGTCTTGACACAGTCCTCTTTCCAGATTAACCACCTTTCATTTCTGAGTCCCTCAAAGGGGCCACACACAAACCTGTGACACATCCACTGAAAACATAAGAATCACCAAATTTGGATTTCTGTCTTTTTCACATGACAAATCTTCTTTCTTTCCAGCGTCACGTCACTGCCTCCAGGTTAAAAATACATCAAGAGCAGCGAGAGCCACCAGACAAAACATTTCCATTTCTGTTGATGGCATTTGTCTTCCACCACGTGACCCGTCTGGGGCTGGGTGCCATGTCTCCGACTGCCCCGTCTGGGAACCGGCTCAGCTGAAAGGGCTGCTCTCTAGAGGGAAGGGAAAGGGGAGGAACCACTTCCCTGCTCGCTACTTTAACCAGCAATGGCAACTCTGGCACGGGATTAACCCTCCAGACCAGAAGAAAGTAAGAGCACGGAGAGGCGTCAAACAATTTTAGAAAAAGTTGTACTTACAGGATGATTGTTGTGATGTTCGAAGCGTAAGGGCCCAAATCGGGTATTGCATCCAGTTCATTGTGGTTCAGCTTTCTGTGTGCATTACAAAGAAGAAACAGTTAAAAGAATAGTTTGTCACATGCGGGACAGCGATGGAGGCGGCTTGGAAAATCCTGTGTTTACTCTAGAAAGTGCAGAGAAACACAAGGCATACTTACATTTCACTTAGATGTTGTAGTTTGGAAAACAAAGTGCTGTCAAGCACCTGCAATTTGTTATGGCTCAGATCCCTGCGAAGGGAAAAAAGGCAAAAATTAAGGGAAAAGTATACACCATGGAGTGTATTTCTCAGCTGGTGCAGTCTACATAGCAAACGTAATTACACACAAATTCTCTGTGTTATTGTGCCTTAACACTAAACAGGATCACGGATCAGAGAAGAATTGCTGTAATGAAACTGTGAGATGCTGCAAAACCGATGCTGATTAAATGAAACAGGATGGTCAGAAAAATAAGCATTAATATAATGTTTTCGCTGACATACTGTCACAAACAGGAGATGTTGTGAAACAAACTGAGCACAGTTTCAGGTGTCGTCGGCCGATGCTGCGTAAGTCACATCTGAAAGCAGTTGAAGAAGATCCAGAAAAATAAAAAAGCTGCTTTCTATTCAAAACCCTTACAAGTAAAAGGCCTCGTGTTGGCTTTTCATCCCTTCTTTAAAAGAGAGAAGAGAACCTCCGTGCCAGAACAGCTCCCTTCATATCCAGGCCTCTGCTGAGAGGCAGAGCCAAAACAGACAAACTGATAAGTTATTGAGGGGCAGGACTCTTTACACGCTGACAAGGAGACTGAAACCTGGCGAAGGAAGTCAATAAAATGCTGGAGTCAAGGTTTCGGTGCTGGCCGGGGGTTTCGTTCCTGGCCTCTTTTTTTTTTTTGGTTTCTCTGGACTTGTATTAACCACTTTCCTATTTGGGATTTAACATTTACAGCCCTCCCAAACCCAATTTCACAGTATTTTCATTGATTTCTGGATTATTTTCTGTCTAGCACCTCACACAGTGTAGAGCGTTTCACCCAAAGAAGCCAGAGCATGACCCCAAAACCTGTTGCATGTGTTAGGAACGTTGATGATTAATCGCTGATAAGAATTTAATTGGTAATTTGATATTCTAGAAATGGCAGTAATTACTCCTCATTTACCATTTGTTTCGTGTCTAAAAACTTGAGAAAAAACTTGCATTTTGTATGTTAATTATTAATCAATTTATCGATTAATCAATTGTTTGCAGTTTCAACTATAAGTTAACTGGCTTCCAAACCTTTTCATGTCAAGGACCCCCACAATAGATGCACATGTACCACAAACCACCAATTTGAGAGGATTTTGTTTCAAGGAATCCCTCCTGAGTATTTTTTATTTTATTATAATGGTTGATGATAATACAACTTTCAATGATCAAACTATGACAACTATGTTCCAACTTCCAAAAAATGTGATAAAAGTTAAAATATTCCTATTCCTGATTTTGCTGGGGACCTCTACAACCCTCTCAAGGACCCCTGTCGGTCCCCGAACCCTAGTTTGAAAACCACTTGCATTGTTTGGTCAGGGTCTATATCAGAACTGCTCCTGAATTTTGCACATATTTGGAAACTTCTCAATCATTGTTTGTGCATGTAGAAAGAAGTAAAAATAGGTTGCTTATTGTCCATTGTAGCATTGTGGAGTGCTCTATTAGCTCTGGTTTATGTCTTGATTTGGATCTGGGCCTGACACAAACCGACTGAGCGAGCCTGGTCTTGGACTCGGCTGGAGCAGCCTTGGCAGCGGCTCACTGGGGGTGAGACTCTTGTTTTTGCTGCCTGTTTTGAAAAGGAGCCTGAAAACCAGCTCGAGGAGTCTGGCAAAGCGGAGCCCCGTGCGCCATAAAGTGGGGGGAGTTATTGACGCTGCTGCGCACGATCAACGCCGTGGTGCCAGACACTTTTTTTTTTTACACCCACCCTTCTCCCTCCTTACCTCCCTCATCTGGAATCCATCAAGGAGCTCTGGGAGGAGGGGAAGAACCTATCAACTGGTAATGTATTCACAATGCCGGGAAAAGCGAGAGGGACGCCTTTCGAACGTCTGAAACACTCCTGTCGAATTTTCTGGGGCCTGTTTTTGTTTCTCGGTGGAAAGTTTCATGAACCACTCAACCAGAGTTTTACTCGCCTCGCTAAAGCTAGCCCACCCCACCGCCTTTTCTTTCTGAGCATGAAGCCGTGCGTTGTTGTTGTTGTTGTTGTAGTTCCAGCGCTGGGGGCCATATGGGAAAGGTGTCCTATCATACTCCCTAGATAAACCCTAAGTAGCTCTGACACTTCCACTTCCCTCACAAAGCAGCCTCTGAGCGCAGCAAGATAACACACGGTGCTGCGTACAGGCTCCAGCCTGTATCTGCTGGTCTGGTGAAAATGTACCGCACAGCTTTCTTATCAAAGACTGAAAAGTGAATAAATGAGCCCCTCTTTAACCTGTCAGTAACTTTTTAGATTGCAATAATGAGACAGAGCGGCAGAATCCAAACCTAGTTCCATGAATGTTTCTAGGAAGCAGAAAAACTTTCATTGGCTGGGTCAAACCTCTGTGGATGAAGCCAAAGACATTAGCCTGTTAGCCAAACAGCAAATTTCAAAGCCAAAAAGCAAACTTTAGTAATAAATATAAGTGGTAGTTATGTTTTTGTCATTAACTATCATGGCTGTTCTGATTTTGGATAGTATGCATGATAAATTGTAGCTTATTAGCTTATTATTAACTCTAATAGCTAGTTAAACGGTCAGATAGGTAGCTAGCGAAACTTAGCATCAGCCATGATGAAAACCACTGGGACCGGTAATGTTATCTACCTCCTCTTGTACTTCTTGTCTTTTTTTTTTTCTGGGCCAAGTGGTACCTGGCCAAATAAATGTGCTTCTTTGACCCCAATAACCATCAAAATCATCAGAAAAATGTTTATTAAACTTAAAATCTTGATGGAGTTCTCATAGGCTGCTCCTCCAGGGGTGTGTGTGTGTGTGTTTATTCTAAAATAATAAGTTTCATGTCATTCTGGGACTTACAGACTTCTCTTTTTATATATACATATATATAAAAAAAAGAAACGATGCAGTATTTTGCCCTTAATGCACATCTAGTTACTAGGGGAAAAATTATACTATTTTGTGTGCCTACATAGTGAAAGATGTATCAAAGTTTAAAATTCTGATATTGTGAAAATTGTACTAGCTAGTTTAAACTCTGAAATGGTATGTAAATAGCTAACATAGTGGTAAATTAGCATTAGCTATGGCACAAACGTATCATCATCTTGTACTTCTTTCCTTCTCACTGGCAATTAGTGTTAGCCTAATAACTGCTGCATAACTGTGCTTCTTTAACTCCAAAAAACATCAAATTCCTTGAATTTTAAAATGTTAAAAGTAAAACTTGAAATCTTAGGGAGTTCTTATAATTCTCCAGAGCTGTCTGCCTATCAAGGATCATGTCATTCTTTGACTCATAGGGCTCTATATATTTATTTTAAAAATTAAATGATGTAGTATTTTGCCCTCAATGCACATACTGTTTATTAGGATTCCTAATTTGTAGGATTACTTGCTAGTAAGGAAAAAATATACAAATATTGTATTAAAGTGACAACCGTAAATAGCTAACATACTGGTAATCACTGGTGATTAGTGTTACCGTGCCAAAAAAGTGTGTTTCTTTGACTCTGAAAACCATCAAATTCCTTGGATAAATGTGAAATGTAAAACTTAAAATCTTGAAGGAGTCCTTCACACTGGATGTGTATGCTTTTATTTTGTATCCTTGGTTAGTTTTTCCTCACCACACTTGCTTTAGTGCTTGCTCTTGGTGGGAACTGTTGGGTCTCTGTATGTGACATGATAAATAGTTTCTGCTTCATATGAAAAGTGAGATAACTTCTGTTAGGACTTGGTGGTAACATTCGCTATGGCACAATTCCTATTATTATCTACCTCCTCTTGTACTTGCCTTTTCATTGGCCTTTAGTGGTACCTACCTAGCCAAATAAATGCACTTGTTTAGCTCCAAAAAAAAATCAAATTCCTCTGACAAATGTTTGTAAAACTTTCATGAGAGAGAAATCAGTGTTTCGTGTCATTCTGTGACTCAAAGCTCTTGATGTATTAAACCTCTAAATGCCACAGCCGTGCCTCACGCTTAAGCCTTAAAAAGTGAAAAGGCATTAAATCTGGGCATCAATCTGTTGCCTATTTTCCCCCCAACAACCTCCCAGATATCCAGGGCTTAATCCCACTCCTTCATGCTCTTCTTCTCTTCTTCTCCCTCCTACTTTCTCCTTCCCCCTTTTCCTTCTTTGAGTTTGTTTCAAACTAATCCTACACGCTCCTCCTTAATCAGTACCATCGCTGGCTCTGGAGTTGCTAATTCAGCAGAAATAATGGGGTGCTGGAAAACAAAGGGTCGGGCGGTTTAAGGGGTTTAAGATGTGCTGGAGAGCCACTCGTAAATTAGCATGCCAGAGTGAAAAGAATTTTTCCCCCCATGTGGAACTTTTTTTTTTTTTTTCATTTTCTTTGGAAGGCTGGCCTTGGTTATGAGGCTCAGGCTGGGTCTGTTTTCTCTGGCAACGTCAAGTTTCCAGAGCAGCACATTTTAGAAAGAGAAAAACTACATTCAACAGCAGCAGCAGCAGCAGCAGCAGGGCAACGTCTTCGACCAGGCAGTGAATCAAGCACTACGGCCTAACGCAGGACAATAAAAATCAAGTACAGCAGCTTAACGCCGGGCAATAAAGATCCAGTAACAATAATTATCTGTAAAGTAGAACACACCGAGGAACATGCCATTAAAGTTGTGTTTGGTATTTCAGCTCCAACAAGGCTTCGGGTCTCAACTCATGGAGCCAGTAGACAAACAGGAGAGTAATGGAGGTATTTCTTTAGGAAACAGTCCAAGGCTGCACACAGCCGACTGCATCTGATTTATGCTTTTATGGCTTCGAAGGCCCTCAAGGTCTGCAAAGCTGAAACCTGAAGACTGAACCAACACCAACACCAATCACTGCAAGTAAAAAATGTGGATGCTGTCAAACCATTGTAAACATTATGGACGTCTTTAGGGTAGCAATTGTAAGAACTAGGAGAGACCAGATAGAAGTTTAACAACTGCTAATTATGTTGTTATTACTACTGAAACTGACTGAAGTCACCCAACTAAAAGTGTTGTTATTACTATTAAAACTGAGTGAAGTCTGCCAATTAATAGTGGTGTTATTACTACAAAAACTAATTTAAGTCTACCAACTAATAATGTTGTTATTATTACTAAAACTGATTAAATGATACCAACTAATTGTTTTATTATTACTACTAAAACTGATTTAATTCTCCCAGATATTAGTGTTGTTATTACCACTAAAACTGACTTAAGTCTACCAAGTAATAGTGTTGTTATTACTATATTACTACTAAAACTAACTGAAGTCTCTAATAAACTAATAGTGTTATTACTAAAATTGCTAATACTAGCATAATCACTATTGCTGCTATTTGTTAAACTACTTTTAATCCACCACAAAGCCTGATTTAAGAAGACTAGCTGCAGGCACTGCAGGACTTGTTCATAATCATTTACACTTAAATTAAAAGGGTTTGGAGGGACTGACAATGGCACATTGAGGTGTAAAACACACTGTGCTTCCCTGCTGGCTTCAATAAGCCTGGCATGCTGCTGCAGCAACAAATACATTGAACAAAGCCTATTAACACACAGAAATAGATGAATAAGTCGGACAACAGGTAAGATTTTCATTCCTGTTGCTTTTCTGTAACTCTGCAAAAGTTTTGCAGAAAGTTGAATTAATGAGGACCAATTTCAGTCAAATCAAAGCAAAGCAAAAATCAATCAAGTGGCTTGCTTCTGCAACACCAGACTCTTCATGTGGTTTACAACCCATTCTGTTTTCACTACAGCAGGAATGTGGATCATCCCATCAGAGCTGGAGGAAAACAGACAACCAAACCTATGTAGTGCAGATGTGTGAGAAAAAAATACATTGCAGTAACTGATAAGTGATCCTATAAGTGGTGATAACATTTAAAAAAGTGACATTAGCGAGGTAAACAAAGTGCTCTATAGGTGGACTCACAGTTGAACTGTCCATTCCGGGATCGTGTCTGGAATTTGGCCCCTTCTCAACCGACTGCAGTCCACAAGCTCCCCAGAACACGAGCAGGGAGGGGGACACGTCCTTGTGTTTGTACCAGATCCACGCTGTAGTCTCAAAAACAGGAGGAAAACCACGGCAAACCTTGCAAAACTGCGAGGCTGCGTAGAGGACCACATTTTCTCTGGCCACACAAGAGAACAACCCCTTCTTGTAGTCGTATCTTCAGATGAAGCGCAACCAATCCAAAGACGTGAGAAATCACCAAAAAGAATCCCAAATCTGGAGGTGTTGGTCAGTAAGGTCGATCCTTATATCCACTCCGGTGTTGTTCTGAGGACCGTAGAGGTGAAAAGTAAAAAGAAAGCGCTCTTCTGAAACTTGTCCATTCCTGTGGAGAAACTTTTCTGCCGTGCGCCTCGCTGCTGCTGCTGCTGCTGTTGGGGCAACTTGTGCTGTGCAGGATCCCCACAGCGCAGCGTGAGCACACACCAGAGGTATGCAGGGGGAGGGACCACAGGGGTGCCTGGGACATGTAGTCCATGCTGCTGACACTGAGTCCTGCATGTTTGTACCAGACAGGATAATTTTAGTAAAAAGTTTTAACCCAGTGTTAGATATCTGCCTTCATTTAGGCCCAGTGTGTGTTCTGTTCTGTATCTATTTTTCTTTCAGTAGAAGTTTCATTTCAATATTTACACAGTCAATTAATATAACAAATGCAACATATTTCAAAATCAGAAATACTTTATCGATCCCAGGAGAAAACTGGGTCATGTTACAGTTGCTCCTATATGAGCATACAGAAATTATACAAAAATAGAAGATAAGATCCATGTAAATATATGTGCATTATACTAAAATATATAACCAAAACATAATATATCAACAATAATATAACAGTAATACTATATAGAAAATAATTATAAGGTGTGCCTTATCCTATAACAATATACATAGAAAAAATAAATAGTTATTAAAAATAACAAAATAGGAAGAATGTTGTACAAATATTCTTCAGCTTTTGGGTATTTTACAGATGTGAGGAGTTACAGTTACTTGGAACTAAGTAGACAGTAAGACAGTGGAACTGGAACTTTACTTGGTGTTTAGGTTTTCAGATATTAAACACAAGCTCTTCTGAAAAATCTGGACAGGCTTGTTTTTAGTTTGTAACTCTTCAACTGATTTAAAATCCTCGCAATCTTTCAAAGTGGAGGTGTAAGATTTTGCAGCAGCAGAAGCAGTATGATTTATCCCGCTGCTGCAAAGCTCCACTTTAACCAACTACAACATCACTGCTCATAACACACCAATAATTCAGCACT
The DNA here is from genome assembly GCA_027495735.1 of Lutjanus campechanus. NCBI lineage: Eukaryota > Metazoa > Chordata > Actinopteri > Lutjaniformes > Lutjanidae > Lutjanus > Lutjanus campechanus. The sequence continues at coordinate 13,188 of JAJHUR010079205.1, forward strand.
TTGGAAAAAGATAATTCTATACAACTTGGTTTTAATTATGACGCCTTTAATTATTAATACTTTAGTAAAATTTCATGATGAATTAATCCACTGATTATTTTCTAGATTAATCATTTGGTTTAAGAAATGTCTGCTAACAGTGAAACATTATTATTTTACAGAGCTAAAATTTATATATTTGCATAGCATATATTCACATTTAGGAACAGGCACATTTTTGTCTTCTTGTCTTAAAGAATTACCTAAATAGCTGCAGATGAATTTCTATTGATCAACTCAATACATTAACTGATTGTTTCACCTCTACTTACAATAGAATTTTCCACCATGGTCTTGTTTTATACAATGTAAACCAGTGGAAACCTTGTATCTCTGTAATTGTTATTTTTTATTTTTTCATAAATAAATGCTATTAGTCAGACATCTGTCTGTGGCTTTTACACATATGTAACCAATGACAAATGATAAAATGAGCTTGTGATCTTGACAATGCTGTGTTCAATTATTTTAAAAACACAGGTTGTTTTTTTTCATTTCCTGAAAAGTAATGGTTTTGGCCATAAAAGGTTTCTGCCTCACAGCGATGATGAGCCTGGTGACTGGTTAATTAAACAAAACAGTAACATTTGTAACGAAATTTGTTGGAAGAATTTGACATGACACGTTTTTTTAATCTTGTGTCTGAAACGTAGAATTTTATATTATAATAATAAGGATAATAGGGCATTTAAAAGGTAATTTAAATAATCTTTCCCTCACACCAGGAATGTGTGGACATAATTCATGAAAAGTGCTAATTAGACAGAAGGCCAAAATTCACCTTGTTCTGGGACACAAAACAACCTCATTCACCTTAAAGGTAAAGTCACTAACAGAGGCTTTAATTAACATTTTACACTTGAAAGCTGACTGATATTTTCTCATTTGCAATTTAAAAGGTGTGCGCTCTTTTTTCATTTCCACATTAAAAGGCCCTTCATGGGATATTCATGCCCAGGCAGATGTGTCAGGTTCCCCTCAGGCAAAGTGTTCAACAGTTTCCTGTTGACCAAGGTCACACTTTCACTGTCCGCTGGCACTTCCTCTCTCTGAGTGAGGACACGGGCTCATTAATCTGTTGACATGCAGATGAAAGTCGCACTGATCTTGATGGTAACTGAATAAAAACATAAATGTCAATGAGTCGCTCTGTATGCTCCGCTCGAGAGGCGCAAAACATACTTTGATAAGAGACGGTGTGCCAAAAACAAAGGAGCGCTGATATGTTTAATATTCACCTCTGTATTAATTAAAAGATGGAAGGTTTATCAGCATATGGACCTAAACATCGAGGTGTGCAGGTTAAAGATAAAAGAATAAAAAGTCTGCTATGACCACATGAGACGATAGTTTCTAACATTTAAGGAAACATTAATCACTGATTAGGTTGCACAATATATTTGTGAAGTAACTAAGTTTGTGGGTCAACTCTTTTCTAAGTTAGTAACAATTAGCTAGTTTCAAATGAATGATTTATTTCTGCCTTCAGATGGAATGGAGACATTCAGACGGCAGCCATTTTTCTCTGATGTCACATTCAGGGTGGGAAGCTCAAATACTGTTATCAAAAGGCTAATGTCGTACTGCTGAGTTTCAGGTTGTAAGTTGTATAAATGCACAAAGTTGTTATAATTTCACTGCGTCCCAGTCAGTCAGCAACTGAAAAGACAAATGTGTAGTAAAAATCTGGAGGGATATCCGGCCATATTTCAAGATAAAACAACATTGATACATTAGCTACATTTAAACAACAGCTAATGTTAGCATTCAAGCACTTCCTCGCTAACATTTCTGTGCGATAGTGTTACATTACACAGTTGGAAAGGTGTAAATTCTGCCACTGATATTTCAGAATCACTGTACACCCTTCCTTTCATATCTTGTATCGCATTATGAAAACGTTAGCGCCATGTCATCTCGTTACCTTTTTTATATGTTAGCAAGCAAATTTTTTTTGGTGGTGTAACCTGTAAACACGTATTGTTAGTTATACAATTTCAAAGAATCGGCTCTCCATTCTGTGGCACTTTCTTTTACTCAAACACATCTGAAAATTGTAGCTACTTGTACTTACTTATAATTTACCATGGAGATTTCTACACTTTCACTTAACATTTGCATAGTAAATTTTGAGTGTAGAGTTTTATTCCAATCACTTAAATCCCAATAAACTAACTGGGACCAATGTGGTGATACACATGTTTTGTTGTATGTTATTACATAGTTATTACATAGATGTTTGTTGTATTGCCAATAAACATCCATGTGATACACCATCCATCAGTAGAAGGCATCACTTTGAGTAAAGAGACTTCAGTAGACTTAATTGTTTTGGTGTTAAGGCTGTTTTTCGCTCTCACAATGCAGGTGATTGGTGATAAGCAGTTCCATTGTTTGTTTGAAAGTTGGCGTGTGAGTGGTTTATTGGCTCTGTAACAGCTGCTCAAAGGTGCGAGACTCATCGTTTGGTCAGGTAGACAACTCCTTTGTATTCAAAAAGGGCAAATGGGGCACTACAAACAGGAGACCCCCACCACCATACACACACACACACACACACACACACACTGCCACGAATGAGAAGACACAGCACCACAAATTATTCCTGTTAAAAGATGTTCTAGCATTTGATATAATAATTTCACCAGATATTTACTTCTTGTGTTTCATTAAACACTGTTTATGCCTGTTCCAACAGCAATTAAGCATTTTGGCAAAACACTGCGTTCATATTCCTGCTGCTCCACTTGCTGCTATCCTCAGTCATTTTTAATTAAAAGCTGTCAATAAATTGGATTGTGCCAGAAAGAAACTGGCTGCTGGGCAGTGCATCAATTCAGCGCTTATGGGATAGGATGAACATCAAGGTGATTTAATGTCATTCCCCTGAAAAATAATGAAAACTTATTCCCACTTACTGCTGCTGTACTTTGTTACATTATCAATACAAACGTATTTGTGGAAGGAGTGGTTTTATTTAATTTGAACAAATGATCCAATTTAATATAAGAGCCATGTGGCCTGATTCCAAATGGCTTATCTACTATAAACTGTCTGAAACATAACGAAATAAAATTCTCGTCTGCAGCAGACTAACTGTAGAGAAAATGCCCAACTAAACTCAACTGATGAATACTACCAATATGATGTAAAATAAATAAATAAATAAATAAAATAAAATTAAAGTGGAATCAATTAATATTTTATCATTAACTTAACCTTATTATACAAGACTCATTTATTTAAGTTAATTAAAATATTTTCAGAACACTTCAGAACTTATAAACATAAGTTCTTCTAACTTGATGTTTTCTGGCTTGAAATGAGTTGAATGAAAGTACTATACTAACTTTTTAAAGTTAAAATAATGTTAAGTTTTAGAGTGCTTTAAGTGGCTGGAACATAATGAAATCAAATTCTGGTCTGTGGCTGACTAATCAGCTGGAGAGAAAATTTCCCACTAAACTTAACTGATCAACACTAACGATAATAACTTAATTCTCCTTAAGGAATCTGATGTTTTTTCAGTCAGCACCTCGGTGCGCTGACTTCTCAGCAGGGAAAAAACAAACAAAAACACAAACTTAGCTGGAATCTAGGGCAGGAATGGCATGTTGGAGTATTTTTTGCCTGCTTGTGGTGATTGATTAGATCCCTGCAGACTCCTGCAGGATTTCGAGAGAGCAGAGGGGGGAATCGCACCGTCCCAACAGGCCCACTCATCGATGGGCTGATTGCTTCCTCATGCTCCCCTCTGCTGAGGCCTCAATGTGGTAACCAACACCAGACAGCAAAAACACCTCCCTATAGCTTGACACGTCATTTAATCTTAAGTTCAGGGAGAAAATCTCACTTCTTCTTTAAGTACATACCAAAAGAATCTGAGAGTAGTTTGAGATAATTTCACTTTTTTACAATGAGAATAAACTTGTTCATTAGGACAGTTGGAAGAGGTCTTATTCCTCCAACAAGAAAAATACTTGAGTGATGCTACTCATACTACACATGCTCAGTTAGAGGCAGAAAGACAAGAATATTTTGTTTTTAGAGGTTTGAAAGTATTTTTTCATTATCTGTATTTTTGTCATACTGTCCTGACCTTTTTATTAATTAAACAAAACTTCTGTAGTTTGAATGCTTGTTTTTGTCGACTTCTAAGTGACATGGTTGGCATGCATCTAGGTCGATGTGTCTAGCTAGCACATGGTGTTATGTCAGGGCTGATTGAGTGGGGGTGGTTGCAACAGCGTGTTGTTGCACTGACCCCAACCTCAGGGACAGTTTGCAACATCTCAGTTCTTCATTTCAAATCAATATTGTAAAGATCAAATGTAATCATCTTTTAATGGTATGGGTAATTAGAATAAAGATTTAAGTTTAATATATAAAGATTTGGTTCTTCTGGTCTAATTAGTCTCTGGGTAACTGAGAGAAATGCAAAAAGTGTTGCAATCTTCCCCCGTCTCCCCTACTTTTCTTTTCTTTCTCGAAAATTTTGAAAAACCTGATATGTCTCATTGAAGTGCATAGGT